>JADBJO010008461.1:30000-37500 GCA_016801955.1 Conus betulinus
AATGTGTCATGTTAAACTTTAGCATTGATATAGTTTAATAGCAATCCGAAGTGCAAGCGAAGCAAAACTTGACAAACACAATAAAAAACAGTATGTATATATGGAAACGACTTCCAGTGGGAACACCTAGCTTCCCCTGGAGACTGAGGTCACCAAATGATATATACCGCAATTCTGTGCTGAAAGTTTCCGGCAGCATTCCCAGTATCACACCCATAACTATTTCATCCTTAAGTCAGTATCTTTACTTTCACACACTGATGAAAGATTTGTGAAATTCTATTTCATACATGCTCATCGTTTGAGCACCATGTATGTGTTAAAAACAAAACAAACAAAACAAACAAACAAACAAAAATAAAAAAAAAAAAACGGTGGCAGAAAGAGGACGAAAAACAGTCACATACTATGAAGATGAGATTTTATATTTCACATGAATATTAGGAGAAGAGAAAAAGGTCACAGACCATGAAGATGAGATTATTTAATGCAGTTTTTGCCCTTTTTTTACTGGTAGAGAAGCAAAGTATTAACAGATATATTTCTGAACATGGAACAAGCATTGGCCCCATGTAAACACATTGTGCCTAACATGGCGAATTCATTTAAGCTTTGGAACCATGCGAAACCAGCAAATAAAGCAACCATACTGAACAACCTGAAGAGTCATAATTTGCCTTTCTCACAGTATCAAACACAGTTCAAAAGTCTTGATGATTTTGTGGGAAACCCGAAAATGGATCCGCCCAACATAAAACATGTCATCCAGTAATTAAACTATGAGATGGGGACGAATATATATATATATATATATATATATATATATATATATATATATATATATATATATATATATATATATATATATATATAACGAGTCAGGGACAACATGGAAGGCGTTTGTAATGGAAGGCAGCATTTTCTTTGAACTAGGGCTTTCTGGAAGCATGCATCCATGACACCCCCCCCCCCCCCCCCCCCCCCCCCCCCCCCCCCCCCCCCAGACTCCCCCCCCACCCCCCCCCCCACCCCCTCCTATCCCAACTCTCCAGCATTGATTTCTCTTCTCCATCGCATCCTCTTTCATTGCACGTGCGTTACGTCCTTATCTTACCGATTGCCTGACTGGAAAGAATTCGTTTTAAATTGACCCAGAGCTGGCGAATGGCGAAAGCCTTCGTCATTGAACCAAAAGAGAAGTAGAGCTTGTCCTTCAAATCGATTGGGACAGTCTGCCCTGAGATGAGCCTGTGACACACGCGATGTGGAGCGAAATTCAAATAGGTGATGGGACTCTGATGGCCATCATTGAGCTCTGTGTACACGTTTAGAAAACCACAGTGGCGGAATTAGAGCAAACTGGGAATCGTGGACAGTGAGGAGAGAGATTGTGATCTGAGCAGCCTGACTTGACTTGATGAGGAAATATTTGATGTGGAAGTTTTCGGATCATGCATCTCTATACTGCATGAACGAGGACCAAAATTCATGGACTTGATTTGATGTTACTGACGATATTGAAGACGACAAATCTGACCCACAAAGAAAGTCGCAGTAACTACGGTGATAAGAATATTGACAGTGCAACTTAATATTGACGATGCTTTTGTTTGTGGAGGACAACAGTGAAGGTTTGATGACAATGACGACATTGTGTCAAGAGTATTGACGTCGACGAGTCTCTCTCTCTCTCTCTCTCTCTCTCTCTCTCTCTCTCTGTCATACTACCATGACTTGCCAACAGCGTTCATCGTGACAGACCACTTCGCTCCTATCCCAACTCTCCAACATAAATCCCCTTCCCCACCACCTCCCCTTTCATTGCACGCACGTGACGTCCTTATCTTCCTGACTGCCCGCCCGACTGACTGACCACCGAAGTGGAAGTAAGTAGTCGTTTTGGCCTGCCTAGAATGAGCGAATTAAACCTTCGTCATTGAAGCAAAATTTCAAAAGAGAGGGGGCTAGTTACCGACAAGGACACAGACACACATAGTGCAGGACAATTTATTGAGATTTAAATTTCGTCACTGAACCAACAGTGGAACAGTGCTAGCCCTTCACCTCGTTTGAGACAGGCTGCCCATAACACTCGCGAGGCAGAGAGCGAGAATCCAATAGATAACATGACTGTTAGGTCATCGTTTGAACTCCATGTCCACGTTTGGAAAACAATGGTACCAGAATCAGGGGGAAACTGGGCATCGGGGACAGGGGAGGAGAGAGAGCATGATCTGAGCTGGAAGAAATGGATGTGGAAGAAATTTCGGATGATGCATCTTTCTGTTCTGCGTGAGCTAGCACCAGTATTAGTGGACTTGATTTGATGTTTGCCGACGAAAATGAGGATGACACTTTTGATTCCACACACACACACACACACACACACACACACACACACGAGCGCGCGCGCGCACACACACACACACACACACACACACACACACACACACACACACACATACACACACACACACACACATACATACACACACACACACACACACACACACACACACACACACACACACACACACACACAACACACACACACGCACACAAAACACACTATGGTGATAACAATGGCAACTCTACAACAATGGTTTTCATGACGATTTGATTTGTGGACCATAACAACGAAGGTCTGGTAACAATGATGATGAGATTGTGGGTGACAGTGTCGACGATACTCTCTCTCTCTCTCTCTCTCTCTCTCTCTCCTCTCTCTCTCTCTCTCTCTCTCTCTCTCCTTCTGTATGTCTGTTTGCCTACCTGCCTGCCTGTTTGTTTTTTTTCTTCTGTCTGTCTCGCTGTTTGTTGTTTGTCTGTCTGTCTGTCTGTCTCTCTGTCTCTGTCTCTCTCTCTCTCTCTCTCTTTCTTTCTCTCTCTCTCTCACACACACATACACACACACACTCTCTCTCTCTTCTCTCTCTCTCTCTCTCTCTCTCTCTCCCCTTCTTCTCTCTTTCCCTCTCTCTCCCTCCCTCTCTCTCTCTCTCTCTCCCTCTCTCTCCTCCCTCCTCTCCTCTCTCTCTCTCCCCCTTCTCTCTCTCTCTCTCTCTCTCTCTCTCTCTCTCTCTCCCCCTCTCTCTCTCTGTCATTCTCTCTGTCTCTCTGATCTTCCCCTGTCAGGGTTGCCTGCTATACCCTCATTGTTAACTCCAGAAAAAATGCAGGAGCCATCCTTCAGGGCAGCCCCATCCACTGAGGATTCCGAAGACCTAGGTGAGCTGTTTGAAGAGAGGAGGAAGACGTACCAGGCAGTCTGCCGGGCTTGGAAGGAGAAGAATGGAACCACGGTGCCGGGTCACGTTAGGAACTCTTACATCTACCTCCCGGCTAACTTTCAGTTTGTGTGGAGTGCCCAAGGTAGGGGTGTAGGGGAGAGAGAGAGAGAGAGAGAGAGAGAGAGAGAGAGAGAGAGAGAGAGAGAGAGAGAGAGGAGGACTGCACTATCTCTCTGTCTGTCTGTCTGTCTGTCTGTCTCTCTCCTCTCTCTCTCTCTCTCTCTCTCTCTCTCTCTCTCTCTCTCTCTCTCTCTCTCTCTCGATCTCTTTCATTGTCTCTGTCTCTGTCTGACAGTATGTCCGTCTGTCTGTCTCCGTCTCTCTATATCTGTGTGTGTGTGTGTGTGTGTGTGTGTGTGTGTGTGTGTGTGTGTGTCTGTCTCTCTCTCTCTCTCTCTCTCTCTCTCCTCCTCTCTCTCTCTCTCTCTCTCTCTCTGTCAATTTGTTTTTCTCTCTCTGTCCCTTTGTCTTTTTTCTCCCTCTCACCACTCCCTCTTCAAGATCTGCGCGCGCGCGCGTGTGTGTGTGTGTGTGTGTGTGGTGTGTTTGTGTGTGTGTGCATGCGTGCGTTGTATGAGTTGTGTAACACACGAGCATGTTCCAAATACGTACAAAAGCATGAAATATGCAAACCGAAATCTGTTCGAGTTTATATGAAAACTAAGCATGATTCACTCACAAAAACAACCAAAACAAAAGAAAACAGCACCAGCAAAAAAACAACAACAACAAAAACAGCAACAACGAAACGCATGAAACACGCAAAGCAAGCTGTGTTTGCTATTAGTGTGTGCTTGCGTCTGTGTCTGGTAAACGGGCTTAACAACATGCTGAGGACAGCAAACAGTGACTGTAAGTCTTAAACAATATCACTGTAAGGAAACTTCTCTCTCTCTCTCTCTCTCTCTCTCTCTCTCTCTCTCTCTCTCTCTCTCTCTCTCTCTGTTGCTCCCTTTGTCACCCTAGCTCTGCCTGGCAGGACAGTGAGGATGATGTGAAGGAAATGTTGACAGATAAATTAGAACCCTCTAGAGATGTTGAATTTGATCGGGTAAATCGTTTGCATTCTATGGCTGACTCTCCATTATTGCATGTTGTACTTTTATAAAGATAAAGTGAGGATCCTGCGTGCAAAACAGAAGTTAATGGACAACCAGCTTTTTATTGGAGAAGACTTTTCCTTCAGAGTGAGAGAAATAAGGGAGAAAAATATCGCCTCACTTAAAGTCAGCCCGAAACCCATACAAGAATGTGTCAGTGATATACAACCACTTTGTCATTGAAGGGGGGTGAAATATGTTTTAGACCGCAGCGAAAATCGGGTCCCACTTCAATAACGAACCGGCCGGCCTTGTAGTCTAAGTCTGTCTTATTCCAAATGTTTTAAGTGGTATCAAAAATAAAAGGACACCGCATGCTGTCAGGGCAAAAAAAAAACGCACGAGCGCAAAGATTTAGTGGGTCAGCGAACTGTGGTGAGTTGAAACCGGCGCGCGACACGCTCGTGCACAACAGGCATGGCTCGAATGTTAGACAGCCTGCGCACTTGGATGCTCTCATATATGTCAATGTGTCAAATGAACACGTCATGCGTACTCTGTCACATGATTGTGTTTCTTGTGTTGTAAATGATGATGATGATAAGGACGAGAATATTAAAAGAAAGACCACTTCATAAGACGATACTGTAAACAACTGTCATATTATTTATGTGATGTTCCCAAACACACGGCTCCGTGTAACAGTGTTCATGGTTGCAACACGTTGAGGGCTGACAGTGATAATGGCAGTGTGCTAAAAACTGCATTGCAAGTGATTGCGATAGTACGTCAGTAAATGTAACTGTCAAGGATGATAAGTGTGTGAATGACAATGGGGGCTGTGTAAATATAACAGACGAATATGATTATGAGATAGATGATTACATAGCGGGGAATGAGTTGTACGGATGACTGCATACATGGGGAACAAATGGACATTAAAGCTGACTGCGTGGTTGATAATTGTGCCTGTAAAAATGATAATGAAAATAGTGGATCACAAGCACGTGGTCAAGAAAGATATTTTGGCGAGGATGGTGAAAGTGGTAGCCTAAGTCTGTGATTGTGGGGAATGTATATAAGTTTAAAAACAAACGTAAACGCGATGATTTTTTTGTGAAAACAATAATGAGAAATCAAAATAAAACTGATGACAGTCACTATGATTATGTGTGAATAGATGATCAAAGAATATGTGAGTGACAAGGATGGAGATAGTTTTTTGAGCGAAAACTCTGGAAATATAGGCAATCTTGTGAATACTGTATCCTTCCTACATTGGAATTAACTATGTTGAAGTCAATGAAGACAATGTGCTGGACAAACCAGTTTCTAGAGTAGAAGATTTACTTGCCATTAGAAAGCTAAAGAATGGTAAGTCAGCTTGTTCAGATGGACTTACAAGTGAGTTCTTAAAAAAATTCCGGTGAATCAATTGTTAATTTCCTATAGTCACACTATTTAACTATTTGTTTGAAAAAAAAAAAGGATCTTTTCCCCCCAAATTGGAGAGAATCCGTAATCATCCTTTATATAAGAAAGGTCATGTCAGTGACGTTAACAATTATCGTGGTATTTCCCTTTGTGACATTAGTAGCAAATTATACGGTTCAATTGTTAATAGCAGATTACAAGAATGGATTACCCAGAATGATATTATGGGTGAGTACCAAACCGAATTTAAAAAAAAGGGATATTCGACAATCGATCATATTTTTACTTTCTTTCCTGCTATCAAGAAACAGTTCGCCTATAATAGAAAGTTGTACGTTGCTTTTGTGGACTTTGAAAAGGCATTCGATTCTATATCTAGAAGGTTACTGTGGCCAGTTCTGATCAAAAACGGAATTAAGGGTAAGTTTGTATCGTTGTGTTAAAAGCATGTACAACGAAGTAAAGGCAAGAGTAAGGTCTGAGGCAACACTCGCTGATGCTTTGACTTATACACGAGGGGTCAAGCAAGGTGATGTTTGTAGTCCTATTTTGTTTACACTTTTTTTTTTTATAAATGAACTGGCTTTGGAAATAATTGAGAATGGTCTTCATGGAGTTACGTTTGATCTTATATAATCATTTTTCCTACTTTTCGATGATGACGTCATTCTATGGTCTATAACAGTAGTTGGTTTACAGAGACAGTTAAATAATTTATGCAATGCTGCAAGTAAATGCTGTAAGTAGAGAAGAAAGCTAAAATCATTATTTTTCGTAAGGGATGCTATTTGTCGGCAAATCAGAAGTGGATGTATGGAAATGAGAGAGTCCAAGTAGTAAATGCGTATGAGTATCTTGGAATCTATTTCTCAACAAGACTCAGTTTTAGTTTTGCGTGTCAAAGTATAGCAAATAAAGGGAAGAACGTGGTTATTTTTTTTGCTTCATGTCTTATATAAATTAGATTGCAATGTTTACAGTGTCTTTAGTAACTATTTGACTCTCAGATTCAACCAATGCTACAATATGGTGCGGATATATGGGCTTTTCGAAAAAAAAAAACCGACAGAAATAAAAAAAGGGCATTTGTTTGCATTGAAACGCTTTCTTAACGTCGATATGGAACGCCAAATGATCTTGTTTATGGTGATCTTGGTAGATATCCAATTTACCTCAATTCATACATGGAATGTATTAAGTATTGGCTGAAACTAACCAGAATGAATCAAGATAGGCTGCCGTTTATGGCATGCAAAATGTTATTCAATTTAGATTCTCATGGGAAGAGGACTTGGGTTACAAATGTTCGTCATTGTTTAAATTCTTATGGAGTTTTTGTATATCTGGGACAACCAGGGTGCCCCAAAATGTATCAGTATTTTTTTTTAACATCTTTTAGGCAAAGAATTATTGATTGTAGATGGTGGGACTGGCATGATCACATATATACTAGTGACACATTTGCACAGTACAGGTTGTTTAAAACTACTGATTTGAGAGAACTGTATATTGAGCTAAAATTATATATATATATATATATATATATATATATATATTTATATATATGTGTATAAAAGTGAATGACCAAGTTTCGATTTCGTGTGTCTCGTGTTGCATGCCATTGCTTTAGATACAACGTCAGAAATGAAAATATGTTTATGTGCCGTCTATGCAACACTGGAAAAAGAAGATGAATTGCACTTCTTATTTTGCTGTCCTGCCCTGAATGATCTTAG
>JADBJO010008461.1:40000-60000 GCA_016801955.1 Conus betulinus
TTGAATGGATTCCTCGGTGGAGCGGCGCCCGAAAATTATGGAAATCTGAATCAATCAAAAATTATATATATATTTTTTTATTTTTATATTATATATGTTGCTCCCCAAGGGGTTGAGCACTTTAAGAATTTTATTAGGCATTTTAGTGGGATTATATATATATAATATATATATATATATATATATATATATATATATATATATATATATGCGTGCGTGTGTGTGTGTGTGTTGTGTGTGTGTGTGTGTGTGTGTGTGTGTGTGTGTGTGTGTGTGTGTGTGTGTGTGTGTGTGTGTGTGTGTGAAAAACAAACCTGAAACGTGTTTTACAGATTTACACTCTCGAGCATCCTGCACCAGGGATGGCTAATTTTCATCTATAGTTTTCAACTTCAATTATGCTAACGCCCCAATTTGCCCAGAAAATGCAGAGGGTAAAGAGTGAAAAACCCACCCGCCTGTCGTTTACCGGGTCTCAATGCTACCCACGATGAGTGACGACGTGCACGTGCGTTGGGCAGGTGGGGATCACGTTCTGGAAGCGGGTCTTCTTCTTCCTCTACAACAGGACCGGGAGGGGGAAGGCCAAGGAGCTGAAAGTCTCGCCGATGGACATCGACCGCCAACACGTGCACTCTCACATGATAGGCGGGGGGAAGCACAGTATCAGTGGAGACACTGCTGGGACGGGAGCTCTCCCATGTGCGCAGGGTCCTCTTCAGCCGGGATCCTTGGAGCCGTCTGTGGAGTGCGTGAGTACAGAGAGTTCACTGCTGATACTGAATGACTCAGCCAGAGAAGAGGTATGGACGAGGCATTGTAGTAGTAGTAGTAGTAGTAGTGGTAGTGGTGGTAGTAGTAGTCGTCGTCGTCGTCGTCGTCGTCGTCGTAGTAGTAGTAGTAGTAGTAGCAGTAGTAGTAGGAGTAGCAGTAGCAGCAGCAGCAGTAGCAGTAGTGGTAGTAGTAGCAGCAGCAGCAGCACCAGGATTATCACATGCTGTCATTGACTATCTCAGCCACACGAGAGTAGTACATGTAGCTGTAGTACTTACAGTTGAAGTTGTAGAAGAAATCGTATATAGGCACGTGCTGTCACTGAATTGCAGTAGTAGTAGTAGTAGTAGTAGTAGTAGTAGTAGTAGTAGTAGTAGTAGTAGTTGTAGTAGTAGCAGCAGCAGCAGCAGCAGCCACATCAACAGCAGCAGCAGTGGCAGCTATAACAACAACAGCAGCAACGGCAGAAGCAGCAACTACAGCTGTGGTAGTAGTTGCAGTAGTAGCAGTAGTAGCAGCAGCAGTGGTAATAGTCGTAATAGCAGCAGCAACGTGTCGCTTCAGTCACTGATGACTTTCAAAGCTGCAGCAGCAGAAGCAGCAGCAGAAGCAGCAACCGCAGCAGCAGAAGCAGCAGCAACAGCAGTAGCTGCAGCATAATATCACCATCAAACTCTTCATTGACATCGTCATCATTATTACTATAACTATCAGTATTCTTGTTCTCGTCGAAACAAAAAACAAATAAACAAACAAACAAACAAAAAAACAAACAAAAACAGCAACAACAGAGAGGACTCGATGAAGGCCCAAATCAACAATGAAACAAATCAGCGGTATATTGTCCTATTTGGTCACACTGACATGGTGCTACACTCTTGACAAACAAACCTGAGAATGCTGAAGAAACCCATCATTGAACTGTACAAAGCGGAAAAAAACCAAGATCAGTGCCCATGCCTGGGAACCCGAAAGATATTTTTGCGAGCCGAAGCTGGAGGCTGGCATAAATACAAAGTTTGGGAGGCAGTGGATGTGGCAAAAGAAAAACGCACAGATCTCTGGACAATAAAGAGATGCTACGCACCCCGCAGACAGGGATTGAAATCGACAGGAATTAAGTGGTGGTCAAAAGCAAAGGGGAGAGCAAATTTGAGGCACGGACTCCCGGCTGGGAGGTCGTGGGGTTCGAATCTCATCAGAAGTCATGTGGGTTTTTCTGCCCCGACCAGCTCCTACCCAGAGTTGAGTTGCTGCGGACTCAGATGGGAAGACTGGGACCACACAGTCGAGTTTCATCCACTTCATGGATGCGTTTCTGAGAGTGTTGCTCAATTTCTTGACCAACACTGCAGGTGCCTGTATCTGTCGGGCCTGGTTGACGCTGGGATATATTATGAAAGGAAGCGTAGAGAACAGCCCTGTCATGTAGTCTCAGACCGAAATGGAAATCTGTAGCATCATCTTAATCATCGTCATTCTCATCAATCAGCATAGACACACAAAAAAAATGTCTCAAATTCTGTGGCCCTCCATGCACTGCTCTCATGGTGACCTCAGTTTCGACCTCCTCTCCATGTCTGTGGCCTTGGTTTGGTTCCGTCGGGGTCACCGGTATCGGCGAGGCCATGGGGGCTGTCGTTGGACGGATGTGGTGGCGCCCTCCGGAGGGAGAGCTCACTCACGCCGGCTCCGCGACTAAGCAATTATTGTCGTCAGTAGGGGGCTTAGTAGGTGGTGTCCTGCGTATGTTAGATCAGAACAGGCGCCACTGAACACCACCGAAGTGACTCGGCAGCAGTGCAGTGTCTCCTCCGGTGGGTCGCCTCTTAACGACTTGACATTGACTGTTCCCTGTGGATTGCCGGTGCCGGGGCTGCGGCGGGGCCGACCGGGCTGTGGCTGTGGACGGGGTGTCGGAATGAGCGGTGAGGGTGCAGTGCCTCTGAGGCAGCGCAGAGGTTGGGACAGCAAAAAAAAAAAAAAAAAAAAAAAGAAAAAAAAAAAAAAAAAAGAAGAAAAAGTGTCGAGAGAATCCAGACGATAGTTGATTAATGTGAACAGGGGCAGGGCAGTTGTGTGTGTGACAAACCGGACCGGTAGAAACGAACAGTTCTCAACCTATACATCAAGACCACACGCGGCAAGTGAATTAGTGACCAAACCTTCTTAAGTCTTGTTATTTTTCTGTTGTAAACCTATAAGCTCTATCTGATATAGAAATTGTACGTTACAGATGCTTGAAAACGTCATGTTTTTTAAAGACATAAATTATATTCGTTTGTTTCTGTTTCATATCTGTTTGTCGACCATTGACAAGGACCATGATCTACTTGAGAAACAATTATCAGTTTCGTCTCTGTCTGTCTGTCTATCTGTCTGCCTGTCTGTCCTTCTCTCTTTCTCTCTCCCTACCCCTCTCTCTCTCTCTCTCTCTCTCTCTCTCCTCTCTCTCTCTCTCTCTCTCTCTCCCCCCCCCCCCCCCCCCCCCCTCCTCTCTCTCTGTATGTTTGATGCCAAATGAAAACAAACAGGAAAAGCCATACTAGGTTGGCAAACCCATCTTGTTTTTTTTTTTTTTTTTTTTTAACTCCAGGCACGTGAACGAGAGCAAGGTTTGACCGCCCATGTTGTTTTAGACCATGAACTAGTTGACAAGTACAGCATATTGGGCATACATGTCTTCCTTGTTCCAGGCTTTAGGTATGTGGATGGGTGCGCCATACTGGGCGGGCATGCGCATCTTGTTTTACACTCCAGGCGCATGGGCATATTCAACTATTGGGCTGAAATACCGATCTTGCTTTACACTCCAGGCGCATGGGCATATTCAACTATTGGGCTGAAATACCGATCTTGCTTTACACTCCAGGTGCATGGGCATATTCAACTATTGGGCTGAAATGCCGATCTTGTTTTACACTACAGGTGCATGGGCATATTCAACTATTGGGCTGAAATACCGATCTTGCTTTACACTCCAGGTGCATGGGCATATTCAACTATTGGGCTGAAATGCCGATCTTGTTTTACACTACAGGCGCATGGGCATATTCAACTATTGGGCTGAAATACCGATCCTGCTTTACACTCCAGGTGCATGGGCATATTCAACTATTGGGCTGAAATGCCGATCTTGTTTTACACTCCAGGTGCATGGATACATCCAACCATTGGGCGTACATACCCATCTTGTTTTACATTCCAAGGTACATGAACATTTACAACATATTGGGTTGGTGTGCGCATCTTGTTTTACACTTCAGGTATGTGGACATGCACAACATATTGGGCTGGAATTTCCATCTTGTTTTACACTTCAGGTATGTGGACATGTACAACATATCGGGCTGGCATGGCCATCTTGTCTTACACTTCACAAAAGTTGACAAGTATAACATATCGGGCTGGCATGCTTATCTTGTATTCTCCAGGTACGTTTAAGATATACAACATATTGGGCCGGTATGCCCATCTTGTTTTACATTTCAGGTATGTGGACGTGTACAACATATCGGGCTTGCATGCCTATCTTGTATTCTCCATATGCATTGGAGATACACACATACTGAGCTGGTATGCCAACTTATAGTATTCTCCAGGTACGCTGACATACACAACACATAAGGCTGGCATGGCCATCTTGCTTTACACTCCAGTTACGTTGACAAGTACATGATACTGGGCTAGCATACCATCTTCTTTTATTCTCCAGGTATGTGGACAAGTGTGTGTTGCCCGATTCTTGGATTCGCCGCGGTCCGAAGATCGTGGCATTGCGGAACAGTCTACCGGCCAAGGAAGCCATAACTCTCAGACAGCAGTCGGAGCTGGAGAAACAGCTTACCAAAATGAAAGATATTCACGGACCTTCAACATCCTGAACAAGACTAAGGTATGTGTGTGTGGGAGGACGTGTGTGTGTGTGTGTGTGTGTGTGTGTGTGTGTGTGTGTGTGTGTGTGTGTGTGTGAGGGGGGGGGGGGAGGAGCCCGCGTGTGATGTGCGTGTATGTATGCATGGTGTGTGTGTGTGTGTGTGTGTGTGTGTGTGTGTGTGTGTGAGGGGGGGGGGGGGAGGAGCCCGCGTGTGATGTGCGTGTATGCATGCGTGGTGTGTGTGTGTGTGTGTGTGTGTGTGTGTGTGTGTGTGTGTGTGTGTGCATGATGCGTGCGCGCGCGCGCGCGCGCGTGTGTATGTGTGCGTGTGTGTGTTGCGTTAAGGTTTGTATGGTTGTCTTCCTGGTAAGAAGACCGGACTACCCTTAACCTTCGCACTCATTGCAGACCTACTCCCCTGCCTTATCTGCCCGCTTTGGTAAGTTTTCCTTTTTGTTTTTATTTACTTACCTGTTGAAAGTGAATGGAAGACGGAGATAGACCACTTCAATGCAGATTTCTGCATGATGAAAACACACTTAGTGGAAGTCACTGGTCAGCCTACACTGGCCTTTGTCTAGTAAACTTTAACTTGGGAACCTTTTATAATGAGGATATAGTCAGTGAAAGGCAATAGGTAACCACCTCATCTCTTTCTAGTCAAGCTTAAGTATATTGTGATAGAAATAAATTGAATGAAAGACAATGGTCAGCTAACGGGTCTTTTTAACCTGTCCAACTAATTTCAGTGTCCAGATGACATCACGTTCGCTGAGTTTCTTCGTTTCGCCGCTATCAACAACAACGCCCACTGGTCGCCTGTACATGCGGCATGCAATCCATGTGTGTACCAGCCACACCTTCTGGGGAAAATGGAGACTTTTGGCCGTGATACCGCTTACATCTTGGAGACTGTAGGTGCGTGACAAAATTAGCTAGTGAGCGGGCTGGGGGAACTGGAGACCAGAACAGACCAGACCATTGTCTATACAGTAAAACCTTTGGCCCATTTGAAGGGGAGTGAGCGCAACCATTCACAGGGTGGATAAGAAACAAATCGTTTATCAGGAACAACAAAATCAACCGTCAAACATACAAGAACACCAGCTAGACCAGCCGCCGTAGCGAAGTGGTTAGCGTCGCGGACTCCCGGCTGGGAGGTCGTGGGTTCGAATCCCATCAGAGTCATGTGGGTTTTTTTCTGCCCCGACCAGCTCCTACCCAGAGTTGAGTTTGCTGCGGACTCAGCTGGGGAGACTGGGACCACACAGTCGAGTTTCATCCCTTAATGGATGCGTTTCTGAGTGTTGCTCAAATTTCCTGACCACACTGCAGGTGCCTGTATCTCTCGGGCCTGGTTGACGCCGGGATATATTATGAAAGGAAGCATACAACACAGCCCTGTCATGTAGTCTCAGACCGAAATGGAAATCCGTAGCATCATCTTATCATCCTCATTCTCATCGATCAGCAAAAAAAAACATGTCTCAAATTCTGTGGCCCTCCATGCCCTGCTCTCATGGTGACCTCAATTCGATGTCCTCTCTCCACGTCTATGGCCTTGGTTTGATTCCGTCGGGGTCACCGGTATCAGCGTGTCCATGGGGGCTGTCGTTGGACGGACGTGGTGGCGCCCTCCGGAGAGAGAGCTCACTCACGCCGGCTCCGCGACGAGCAATTATTGTCGTCAGTAGAGGGCTTAGTAGGTGGTGTCCTGCGTATGTTTGTTAATCAGAACAGGCGCCACTGAACACCACCGAAGTGACTCGGCAGCAGTGCAGTGTCTCCTCCGGTGGGTTGCCTCTTGACGACTTGACATTCGACTGCTCCTAGTGGATTGCCGGTGCCGGGGCTGCGGCGGGGCTGACCGGGCTGTGGCTGTGGACGGGGTGTCGAAAATAGCGGCGCGGGTGCACTGCCTCTGAGGTGGCGCAGAGGTTGGACAGCATGGTTCCTTATACAAGAAAACCCCAATTCTAGATTTAGCTTTTGTTCTTTTCAAATACATGTCCAAATGCTGAAAACCATAAAAAAAACTGAAACAATTTCTGCATAAATTGTATCGTTTGCTACTTTGGATATGATTTTCCCACATTTCCCATCTACAGTCAACCAATCTTTGTTGAAAAACAAAAAAATAAAATGATTTCGATTTCAAACACTCTGAGGCAGCCAAACACCCCAAAATCCCTGCATACACAGGAACAGACGCATATTTGAAACCCAGTTTCCTTTTTTTTTCATTTACATCCTATTTGAATAACATTTCTTGAGAATTACGAGGCAGTCTACGACGATCCACGTGGGAAGGCTTTAACCACTACCGAACACATCTAACGGCTAAACTAATGGACAATGGATATCTATTGGACTCACCATACACCAGATCCTCAGAGATACGACTGTCGGAACATAGAAACATTTTTTCAAAACATATGAATGTCACCGCATCACAATTGGCAATGACATTATATAAAACCCAAATTCCAGTCCCATACATCAAAACAGAATGTATCTGGGAATCGTATGCACTGAAGAATAACAAAAGCGAATTATTACACAGAGTACACAATCTTTTTATTTAGCACATCAAACATTTTTTGCTCTATGTGAAACGTCTTTACAAGCAAGGTTAAAACTTCAGCGTGTAGAAACATAGATGACCGAATATTTATGCACCTTTAGTACAGGAGTAATAAGTTCAGCATACATCCATCTTTCCCTGGTCGCCAAAAATCCTCCCTTGCAAAACACCAAGATGTTGTTTTTCTTTATGTTCACTTTCAGCTCTAATGAGAAGGCAGCCCTGCCCAGATGACATAACCTGCGCTGTAAGACAACGATCGTTTCTTAAAATTAAACGATGCAATCTGCTGATGATAATTCTAACACATCATTTGGAAATCGTCCACCAAGAAGGCCGTTGTCAATCTACCTCGATGGCAAGCTCATTGATAAACATAGAAAATGATGCAGGGCTACAGACATCACCTTGCTTTACCCCAGCAACACAACTAGTAAAATTTCTCAGACTGGAAGCAATTGTTACCCGTTTTAATTACATTTTACATAGCTCTAATGCAGTTAAATGATTTCCCCGTGACACAGTTTTAAGTGATACTGCCCATACACGATTTCTACTGACAGAGTCAAAGGCATTTTCAAAGTCAATAAACGCAGCCCCAAACTAACAATTAAAAACAATGGAATAATCACAAACATATGATCGACACTAGAATAACCCTTTTTGAAACTAGTTTATGTTCTCCCATGGTATTATTACAATCAATTCATTACTTTAATTTGTTGTTATTAATACTGCTATGTATTCTACCACTAACTTCAACCAAAGAGATGCCTCTGTAATTACTAGCACTACATACATACCTTTCTTGAATATGGGCAGAGTTACAGATTCTGGGAATATACCGTCATCGAAAATTCTATCGAAAAGATCTAGTAACAAGTCGACAGCTTGAGCTGCAGTACACTTCAACAAGTTACAAATGATAGAATCAAGTCCTGATTTTTCTCCACCGGCCAACATCATTGTGTCTTCAGAAATGGGACGATTAAAGTGCTCGTCTTCCCCCTTATCGGTGACGACAGAAAGTTCAACCCCACCAGAAATATTTGTATATAACAAATGTTCAAAGTGCTCATACATTGCGTCCAGGGAGATATAATTCTCAGGATAGTTTCCTTTAAATGATGCTGTTTTCATTGTCTTCCAGAATCTGCTGCGGAGGCAGTGGTCTAATCATATAATTTAGCAAGCTTTGATGAACGTTTTCTTCTTCTGCTTCAGAAACCCTGTTGTATTCTCTTCTTGCAAGAACATACTCAGTTCTGTCTCTACCATCTAACGTACGAAGCCGTACTTTCAGTCATTTTAGTACCTTTCTACTCGCAATCATACAGTCACTGTCACACCGATTATCTGTCTTAGCACAGTCCCTCATTTACACATATTTTATCATATATTCATCACTTTTCATATGATCATTAAACAAATTTAAGGCTTTAATTACATCAGCAGCATCCATTAGGTCTAAAGCCTGGTTTTTGGATTTTGCGCATATTTTTGCTTTACACAAAATGTCTTTGCAAATCAAGCCATACTCTTCATTCCACACACACGTATTGGAGACAGTGGCCTTAACAGTCTCCATGGATTTATCTCTGCTTTCTGTTGAAAAGTCAATGTGAAATTCAAGAGGTGAATGAGTGGATTCGATCCGTTCCAAACAAGCAAATAACAGGATTCACAAAATGTGGAGGAAACATATTTAGAAACGAGGAAATTATTGTTCACGCTGCCCTTGCTGTTCGCATGTATCTATAGCAACCATGCCATGCCAGTCGTCCTGACTCACAGCATGCATAATATACAATTCAAAAGCAACGCAGGGATTTAACAATAACTTGCCAGAGCGATTCAAAACATTATCGTGAAAACAAAGATTTGTGCAAAGTGGCTGGCTGTCCGTTTGCAAATAGGAATTGAATGCGTCAGCAGACAAATCTGGAGGGGAAAAAAAAATGCTGTCCTGCTGTTCATATCTCCACACACTTCTACATCAACGTCACCAAGTGAACACAAGAAGTCGGCCAAAACATTCTTTCAACATGGAAATACCATTATCAACATTGGCACAGTTATAGAAAGGAGAACCTTCAGGCTGAATACAATCACAACCAAAGTAAAGCAATAATTTCTAAGTGCCCCCCAAAAGCAACTCAAAAAAAAAATTAAATGCACGCACGTCAGAGCAATGAACTGTATCAAGAATGAAGGGGGCAGATTATTGTTTTTATTAAACTAACGAGTCCTCCAGATCGTCTCCCTGATGACCGAGCTTTAGTGCAGCTTTAATAAAGACATTATACCCTACACAAACATGTCCATGCTAAGTGTTTCAAGGAACGTTTCTCCAAAACACATACAATCAAAGCCGCAGCCATAGGAAACACAGGCATTGCCTGTAACGTTTCAGAGTAAACCATTCACACTCCAGGGAGAAGCTTGAACACTTTGTTATTACGTAGGGCACCTCCAGACCTCGATTATCCTCATGACTGTTATCAAGCACACTGTTTACCATGCATACATTGCTGTCGTTGCCCACATCATCATATTTAAAAGATTTATCATTCAGATGGCATCCTTCGAACCGTGGCACGCATTCAAGCGACTGTCTGTGCAAACGCTCACACTGTGCACACTGTCTTCAAAAACACGTGCAAAGCGGTTAGAGCCACGGTTAGTGGGATCCGGAGCAGCTGTTCTTTCCACCAGTTTAAAGTAACCTGTTCTTCCTTTCGAATGAAAATCTTTATCATTGCAGAACGACCGACCCAGACCCTATTTCAGCTCTTCTGGGTGACTGGACACATCGAGCCCGAATCTCTTGCCATCAACAAGGAGATGTTCAAAGACCATTGCAGCCCTGTTAGCATTGTTTCTGGCTCTTTCAGATGAGGGATGAGCCTCTGTCTGATGTTGTAAAAACCTCGCCGTGAAAGATGTTTGTTCCCTTTAGGTCTTAGCCTTTAAAATACAAACTTCGTCATTATACGATGAACATCTGGCAATGATAGGGGAATCACGCTTGCGTTTAAACGATGAGCTTTGTCAATTCGACCCCCTTCACACCTAACTTAGCTATCAAATCGTTCAACATTCGCTCGCAGTCATTCGTGTTCTCATTCTCACTCCTACTCAAGCAAAACATTATAGCACTTCGGCACCCTTCCTTGTCATCGGCCATTTTTTCTGGTAACTTAACTTTATCACCCAGTTCAGAGTTCACCCTCTGCAGGTCGTTTGTTCTGCGCACGTAATTCAGCCGCCTCCTCCCTGAGACTTTTCACGTCATTCTGCAATGCAGCATACTGTTCGGCAAGGGTCTTACATCCATTTTAACATCATCCAGCTTACTGTCCATAGCCTTGTTGCTGCTGTCTACTTCCTGTAGCTTACTGACCATTGCCTTGTTGCTGCTGTCCACTTCCTGTAGCATACTGGCCATAAACTTGTTGGTGCTGTCCACTTCCTGTAGCATACTCATGATGTCAGCCATGTTGGGTTCAGTGCTCGTCGGCTTGGACACAGAAGAGTCATCGGAGGATGTCCACACTGGCACCGCGTGTAGCGAGACTCAGACGTGTCTGCTTCACATCGTCTGACTTGACCGGGCAGCAGGTGCAGAGTTCTGCTCAACGTCCCCACAGTGCAATAACAGTCTGCCCCAAAAGAGAACAACACGAGGGGCATATCAGCCCACACACCGTCACTCAGTTGACGAAGCTTACACCATACCTCGTTGTCCGGGGTCATTTTACAGGGTGGAGTGGAGCGATGACATGCACCTCACCATGATCTCCTGTCCAGAATGGTTCTACAGGACACAGTGGAGGTAGACATGTGTTTCACCGACACTCCTGTCCAAGACCATTTCACAAGGTACAATAGAGAACTGGAAATGTACCTGGACATGAATCTCTCCCCGAGACTAGTTTACAGATTACAGTTGAGGGTAGACATGCATCTTAACATGGCTCCATGTACAAGATCATTCTTCGGAACAGAGTGGAGGGTGGGCATCATTTCACCCTAATTCCTGTCCAAGGTCATTCTAATGTGTATGGATGGGGATGGAGTCAAATCTCATAATGACTTCACCCAGATCAGAGCTGAGGATCTCTTGCCACCAATAAGAGGACGTGTCTCTTTTTCTGTTGTGCCTGAACAAGCTGTAATAGAAATAAACCAAGGACACAAAAGTAAGTTCAATATAATGCACAATACAAAACAGACCACGCTTACACACACACACACACACACACACACACACACACACACACACACACACACACACACACACACAGATACACACACACACACACACACACGCGCGCGCGCGCGCGCGCGCACACACACACACACACACACACACACACACACACACACACACACACACACACACACAGTACAAACAGATAAGTCGTATTATGCTGATGTTCATGCACACAGCAAAAAGAAAATACACAATGGCAAACGCACTTACATGCATAAACTGCCTCACTGGACTAGTTGTGGAGGAATTTAGGAAAGACCTAGTCATCTACAGAAGAGAATACGCTTTTTTGAAGAGATAAGTTTTGAGCTCAGATTTAAAAGAAGAAAGAGTAGGCTGATTACGAAGGTCTTCAGGGAGGGGAGTTCCAAATAGAAGGTGCTCTAAAACTGAAGGCTCTTTCGCCAACAGATTTCAGAGAACGCTTAGGGATTTCAAAGTTTTTGTGAAGAAGAGCGAAGGGTACGAGAGCTTTGGTAAGTGAAGAGAGAAGAAGAGAGATAGTGAGGAAGAGATTCATTGAAGTGGCGGAAAGCAAGAACTGCCAGTTTTAAATTGCCACCGATACTGTATGGGAAGCCAGTGCAGTTCCATCAGCATGGGAGTGATGTGCTCATACCTCCTCCTCTTCAAAACTAGTCGTGCAGCGCCATTTTGGACTCTCTGCAGCCGAGCAATCTGTTCTGCGGGAAGCCCAGCATAAACAGAGTTGCAGTAGTCCAGTCTTGACATCACCGTGGCACAGACTAGCCTGACAGCTACTTCCCTGGATATAAAGCGTCGGATGGAAGCAATACGTCTCTCAGCTCTAAAAAAGATGAGCGACAGACTACAGATATTTGATTCTGCATGGTCAGACACTGATCAATGGTAACACCAAGGTATTTAACAGAGTGATTGAAAGGCAATTCAGTGCCATCAACAACTATTGACTCTGACTCAACGAGTTTGAGGCAGGAGGAGGTTCCAACGGGCATGACTTCAGTCTTTTCACAATTTAATTTAAGCTTATTACTTGCCATCCATTCCTGCACACTGCTGATACACCGAGACATCCCAGATTGAACAGAACCAAACTCATCAGGTGTGCCACTCTTAGAAAGCTCTGTGTCATCAGCATACTTGTGAAAATCACAATCATGGTCCAAGATAGCATCCGACAAGGGCTGTGAGTACAATGTAAACAACACTGGGCCCAATACTGACCCCTGAGGTACTCCATATAAAAGAGGTGACGAAGTAGACCTTACACCACCCACAACCACCGCTTGCGACCTATCTCTGATGTATGACTTGAACCACTGGAGAACTATCCCATCAACACCAAAAGTGACCCTAAGCCTTTCAAGTAAAGTAGTGTGATCTAGCGTATCAAAGGCAGCACTCAGATCAAGCAAGGCTACGAGAGAAACAAGTTTCCTGTCGGATTTGCACAGTAAACAGTCGAGTACGCTCAATACAGCAGTCTCAGTGCTATGATTCTTCCTATAAGCAGACTGACAGGCCTCAAGAAGGCCCATGGTCTGAAAGATGAGTCTGTGCTTTCAGCTTGTTTTCAGAACGGATGATGTCTGTTTTGTGTCAGTTTGTCTAACGGTTGATGTCTGTTTCTGCCTCCTCTATGTCAGTTTGTCTAACGGTTGATGTCTGTTTCTGCCCCTCTGTGTCAGTTTGTCTAACGGTTGATGTCTGTTTCTGCCTCCTCTATGTCAGTTTGTCTAACGGTTGATGTCTGTTTCTGCCTCCTCTGTGTCAGTTTGTCTAACGGTTGATGTCTGTTTCTGCCTCCTCTGTGTCAGTTTGTCTACGGTTGATGTCTGTTGTTTCTGCCTCCTCTGTGTCAGTTTGTCTAACGGTTGATGTCTGTTTTTCTGCCTCCTCTGTGTCAGTCTGTCTAACGGTTGATGTCTGTTTCTGCCCCTCTGTGTCAGTTTGTCTAACGGTTGATGTCTGTTTCTGCCTCCCTCCTCTGTGTCAGTTTGTCTAACGGTTGATGTCTGTTTCTGCCTCCTCTGTGTCAGTTTGTCTAACGGTTGATGTCTGTTTCTGCCTCCTCTATGTCAGTTTGTCTACCTGCGTCTGCTCGTGTCCTCTACCTCTGTCCAAACTACAATCTCACAACAACAACAAATCCACTGTTTGTCTTTCAGGCCTCACCGACAGACTGAAGCTACACTTGACCCATTCCAATCACGTTCTGGATGAGTTGAAGCAGCTGACCAATAATCACTACGCACATTTCACATCACGACGGGGCAAACTTCGAGTCATGCCTGGATTTCGTTGGAGTCGCCCGAAGACTCTGGAGGGCTTTTCAACTCAACGGCTACATCCCTGCCGATCACGCGTTCCCAGCGGATCTCTTGGAGCAAGAGATTGCGAGCATGACAGAAGAGGAAGCCCAAAGACATGTGGTGAAGACGGTACAGCATGCTCACTTGGCTCGGCCACTGGGTGCTGCGGAGTGGGCAGCGTTGAAGAGAGGAAACATGGTGGCTGCTTACAGAAGCGTGCCCAAACTGCTTCTGCTTCAGTTGCTGGAGAAGTTCCAGCTGGACTTTGAGTTGTTCCAGTATGACAAGATGCCTGCAGACATTTTTTGGCGCGGAGTAGAAGGTTGAACTCCTGGACGAATACGGTCATGCATGAAGAAAACCTGTAGCAGATGTAGGAGGATCTCTCTCTCTCTCTCTCTCTCTCTCTCTCTCTCTCTCTCTCTCTCTCTCTCTCTCTCTCTCTCTCTCTCTCTCTGGTCTGCAAGATATGTATGTACATATATGGTTGAGTTTACCTGAGGGGCAGAGCAATATGAGGTAGGCGGAGAATGATAAAATGGTCACTCCTCACAAGGTGTTCAGCTTTGCGAGCAAAAAGTTGGATCGATTTAAACTCCTGTGGAATGGATAAACTTGGGTTTTGAATCTGGGCTTTCAAAGGCTTGTTGCTATCGTTCTGTTGTGGGTCGGTTTGGGACATTATCCGATGTTTTTATTCGGAAACTGGCTGTCTGTTTGTCTGTCCATCTGCCTGGCCCTGATTTCTGTTTGTGTCTATCGCTGTCCGTGTGTGTGTCTGTCAATCTGCCCCTCTCTCTCTCTCTCTCTCCTCTCTCTCTCTCTCTCTCTCTCTCTCTCTGTTGATAGATAAATAGACAGATAGGTAGATACACTGTAGAAAACTGTCCGTAAATGGATGCTTGTTAGCCGTGTGGCCAGTAAATTCTACTGAGTATTGTGATTTAGATTAGCACTAACTATTAATGATTAAGAATTGTGTACCTGAAAAAAAAAATTGGTGATTCGGTCTCCCACTGGCAACCATTTTAGTTTTTACAGAAGTCTTTTATGTCTCACACGTTTGCACGCTTCCTCCAAACAAAACAAACAAAAAAAGCTTGCTGGGATGTTTTTGTCAGCTTGGAAATTGTTGTTTGACATGAGTTGTTAGTTTCCACGAAGCGTTGTATTGTAGTTCGATCTGTTTGAAACCCAGCTTGGTTTTCTGGAATGATTTGTTGCTTCGTACAGTGATGAGTTAGTCTGTTTTAATACGATACACTCCTATTAGTTTACCTGTGTGGGACGTAAGAGCAACGGGTCGGTAATTATTCATGTCACTCCAGCTTTTCCAAGTTTTGAATGGGAACAATGGGTGTGTGTTTTCATACTTGGGGCAATTTGCCATCACTCTAGAACGTATGAATAACAAAACAAGGAAGAAAACATAAGACATTAGATGGAATGTCGTATACTCCGCGTAGCATGTCACTGGACACCCCATCAAGCCCTACAGATGTTTTTTTTAGTGCACGGTTTAGATATACATTCCTGCACTTCATCAAATGTTATGGGGCCATTCAGATACAAATCAGTCTCATGGATTGCTCGTACCGTAGGTAAACTCGTTTTCTTTGTGATCTTTTTTTACATTAGTGTGTGTGTGTGTGTGTGTGTGTGTGTGTGTGTGTGTGTGTGTGTGTGTGTGTGTGATTAAGTACGTGTGTGTACGTGTGTGTGTATATGCGCGTGCGTGCGTGCATACGTGTGCGTGTGTGTGTGTGTGTGTGTGTGTGTGTGTGTGTGTGTGTGGTGTGTGTGTGTGTATGAGTGTGTGTGTGTGTGTGTGTGTGTGTGTGTGTGTGTGTGTGTGTGTGTGTGCGCGAGCGTGCGTGCATACGTGTGTGTGTGTGTGTGTGTGTGTGTGTGTGTGTGTGTGTGTGTGTGTGTGTGTAAGTGCGCGTGCGTGTGCATCTTTAATAAATTACAGTCAACAAACCTTTCACGATATTCTGAATATGCGTCACTGTTGAAGTGCTATTACATGAAAGGTGCATTTTGAGATTGATAATGCGTCACTGTTGATGTGTTATTACATGAAAGGTGCATTTTGAGATTGATAATGCGTCCCTGTTGAAGTGTTATTATATTAAAGGTGCATTTTGAGATTGATAATGCGTCCCTGTTGATGTGTTATTACATTAAAGGTGCATTTTGAGATTGATAATGCGTCACTGTTGAAGTGTTATTACACGAAAGGTGCATTTTGAGATTGATAATGCGTCACTGTTGAAGTGTTATTACACGAAAAGTACATTTTGAGATGTTAATGCGTCACTGTTGAAGTGTTATTACACGAAGGTGCATTTTGAGATTGATAATGCGTCACTGTTGAAGTGTTATTACACGAAAGGTGCATTTTAAGATTGATAATGTGCCAGTACAGATTTATCGGTGCAGTTTTCACATGAGGTTATACTTACGAGGGAACATCATACTTTTTGTGTTATCTGTACACATATACATAAATATGTATATGTCAAGGGAGCGAAACTTCTCACAAAGGGCCTTAATTAAGCGCTTTAGAGGAAAAGAATGCTGCGCATGGGTGGAGAAACAGGTAATGCATAATGGTCCGGTTACCAGTAGCGTCCTCACCTAGCGCACACGATCGAACTGTGTCAAGGAGATTTTTTTAATTGGTCAGGTAATTAATTGCCATGTGACAGATCGTGCCTAAGGTAGTGAGGACCCTCCCAAGTTCGAACCTTCCCGATAGCGAAAGGGAGAGGTAAATGTAACCACCAGGACCTCGGAGCATCAAGTGAACGTAAATACTCAGTCAGCTGAAGTTCCTTTGTAAACAGACCTTGAAGAGCAGGAGTCTTGGGCTTGGCGTGGGGCACTGTGTTGATGCTTTGCCAGGCTGGGTTGAATGCGAGTGGACGTTGCTGTCGTAGCTTTCTCTAGGATAATTACTGTCTTAAAGTGGCCACCGGAGATGGCGGGAATTTTCGATGTCCATTTGGTGCAAATCGGCTGTTTCCTAAGCAGCTTAGTAGAGATGTGTGTAACTGCTGATATGTGGCAGAATGTAGCGAAAGGGGAATTCAGTGTACTTGTACAAAAGGTGGTGGAGAAGCAGCATGGACAAAAGGCATGGCCAAAGGGAAATCTTTTGTGTCCGCTCCTCTATAGACTGAGGGAGAATACAATCAGGGGAGAGGAGAAGAATACCATGGGGAAAGAAGAACAGTGGAGAGAGAGAAGAGAGCACAGGACAGGGTAGGGTTGAAAGAAACGTGGTCTGGGCGAGAGAAGTGACAGCAAAGTCTTCGGTGTCAAAGACAAGCTGAAAGGTTTGAGAGTTTGAAGCCCAAAAGTGGGTGAAGAGATAAAGAAAAAGATTTCTCCGTCGAGTTCCCGGAGACTACAATGGAAACCCAGTCCTGAAGCCTGTTGCAAGTCAACCAAGGGCGTCAACATCACCCAGTGCTGAAGAAAATTCGAAATAACTTGTTCGAGAACTGTGGTGTGCAAGTGTGTGTGTGTGTGTGTGTGTGTGTGTGTGTGTGTGTGTGTGTGTGTGTGTGTGTGTGTGTGTGTGTGTGTGTGTGTGAGAGAGAGAGAGAGAGAGAGAGAGAGAGAGAGAGTGCGTGAGTGCGTGCATGCGTGCGTGTGCGTGCTTGCGTGCGTGTGTGCGTGCGTACGTGCGCGCGCGCGCGCGCGCGCGTGTTTATGTGTGTGTGTGTGTGCGCGCACGTGTGCGTGTGTGTGTGTGTGTTTGTGCGTGCGTGCGTGCGTGTGTGTTTGTGCGTGCGTGCGTGCGTGCTAAGAGAGAAACGAATGCGTGACATACAGTTCCCAGAAATAGATGAATGTTGTTGTGTACATGAGTACGCAAAATGCGTATGAGTGCAAAGATAACTTGGTGTGTTAAGCCTATATAATAATACATCACGATTGTCCACGTCCTGGAGACTATATGTATACGCATACTTTTGTATCTCGATTTCTTCGCATCATATTTGCCGTGTCACGTTCTCACTCATTTATGAATTATCAAATCATAAATTCACAAAATAGGGGGCGAGACAGCCAATCAAAAATCAGGAAGTCTTTTGGAATGTTCGAGAATCATGACGTAGCATAGTCAGTCAGAATACACGGACCTTTCTAATGGATCGAGAACCATTCACCTGCTATAGCCAATCAAAACGATCAGACATTTTAAATGGATTGAGAACCATTCACTTGCTTTAGCCAATGAATATTCACGGAACTTTCTAAATGGATCGAGAAACATTCACTTCTTACAGCCACACAAAATGCTCGGAACTTTTACCGGTGGATTGAGAAACATTCACACTTTTTATAGCATTCCAAACGCTTGGAGCTTGCTAGATGGATAGAGAACCTTCACTTGCCATAGCCAATCAAAAGGCTCGGAACTTTCTAAATGGATCGAGAAACATTCGCTTCCTGTAGCCAATCAAAATGCTCGGAACATTTTGAATTATTCCAGAAACATTCACTTGCTGCAGCCAATCAAAATGCTCGGAACTTTCTTAATGGATCGAGAACAATTCACTTGTTATGGACATTCAAATGCTCGAAACTTTCTAAATGGATCGAGAACAATTCACTGGTTATAGACACTCAAAATGCCTGGAACTTTCTAAATGGATCAAGAACAATTCACTTGTTATAGACACTCAAAATGCTCGGAAAGTTTCAGATAGATCGAGAACCGTTCACGTGCGTGCTATAGCCAATCAAAATGCTCAGAGTTTTTTTTTTTTTTTTTTTAATGGATCGAGAACCATTCACTTATTACAGCTACACAAAATGCTTGGAACATTTTAGAAACATTTTTGAAGCTCCCCATGTTTCCTGTGTAATTCTGGTTCTTTAGTAAAGACGTCTGGAATGGTTATGCAATGTATGCATGCATCTTTCGGACAAATAAACATCACATTCAACTTAACACCTATAAAAAGATCCAGGACACGTAAATCTGAATCGACCGATGATGATGATGACGATGATGATGATGATGATGATGATGATGATGATGATGATGATGATGATAACAATTAAGTGAAACTGTACCAGAGTATATGTGTATTTTCAAGAGATCCCATCCTTAAAGCAGGGTTCTTCAAAAAGCCTCGAGGGCTCACAGATTCACGCAAGACATGGACAAGTGGGAATGATTAAGAAGAATATAATGCTAATGTCTATCATCTCAGTAAAAGAGGTGATTCGGCCATCCTAGAAATGATGCATCTTTTAAAAAGAATGAATGCTAATGCCTATCATCTAAATAAAAGAGGTGATAGGCCATCCTAGAAATGATGCATCATTTAAAAAGAATGAATGCTAATGCCTATCATCTCAATAAAAGAGGTGATTAGGCCATCCTAGATATGATGCATCATTTAAAAAGAATGAATGCTAATGCCTATATACCAGCCGCCATGGCGAAGTGGTTAGCGTCGCGGACTCCCGGCTGGGAGGTCGTGGGTTCGAATCCCATCAGAAGTCATGTGGGTTTTTCTGCCCCGACCGGCTCCTACCCAGAGTTGAGTTTGCTGCGGACTCAGTTGGGAAGACTGGGACCACACAGTCGAGTTTCATCCACTTAATGGATGCGTTTCTGAGAGTGTTGCTCAAATTTGCTGACCCACACTGCAGGTGTCTGTATCTCACGGGCCTGGTTGACGCCGGGATATATTATGAAAGGAAGCGTAGAGTACAGCCCTGTCATGTAGTCTCAGACCGAAATGGAAATCCGTAGCATCATCATAATCATCCTCATTCTCATCGATCAGCATTAAAAAAAAAAAAAAAAAAAAAAGTCTCAAATTTCTGTGGCCCTTCATGCCCTGCTCTCATGGTGACCTCAGTTTCGATGTCCTCTCCACGTCTACGGCCTTGGTTTGGTTCCGTCGGGGTCGCCGGTATCGGCGATCCATGGGGGCTGTCGTTGGACGGACGTGGTGGCGCCCTCCGGGGGGAGAGCTCACTCACGCCGGCTCCGCGACTAAGCAATTATTGTCGTTAGTAGGGGGCTTAGTAGGTGGTGTCCTGCGTATGTTAGATCAGAACAGGCGCCACTGAACACCACTGAAGTGACTCGGCAGCAGTGCAGTGTCTCCTCCGGTGGGTGGCCTGTTGACGACTTGACATTGACTGCTGCCTGTGGGTTGC
>JADBJO010008461.1:70000-80000 GCA_016801955.1 Conus betulinus
TTTAATTGTTCAGCATTTTCTATTGTTTGGTTAATCAGCGGGAGATTGCGTCTCTTAGGAGATCCAAGTGAAGGCTGTTCTGCACAATTCTTAGCCACTGACAATGCTTGAGTTATTGAACAGCAGAGCTGACCTCTCAGACTGTTCCGTACCTTTTGATCTCCCTTGCATCCTTGAATGGATCCTCAAGCATAGGCTCAAAGATTGCCCCCTACATTTATACTGTTTGCATAATGTTTTTAGTTTTCAGCAACATTTTTCCTCTCCACACTTTTGTTTTGTTTCGTTCTACTACCCTTCGCTGGCTGCTTTGGGGGTGCTGTTGGATTTTTTTTTAACCCTTGGTGCTGAGAACACCACAGAATTATGGACTGTGGTGTGTTTCTAATTGACGCCAAGAGCCCAGACACGATCAGTTGTCTAATACTGTCGAGTCAGATCTGCTTGAAGCATGCAACGTAAGTAAATGCAGGCAATGTAAGTAGACGCATGCAGCGTAAGTAAATGCACGCAACGTAGGTAGATGCAGGTAATGTAAGTAGACGTAAGTAGATGTAGAGAATGTAAGTAGATCTGCCTTTGAGAAGGATTGTGGTGGTTTTTTCATGCAGCTAAAGAAGGGTTTTCAAGCATTTCTCAATTTCCTCATACAGTTACCGAAGTGTTTTCAAACATTCATAATATATATATTTTTCTCAGTTCAATGGTTTCACTTTTTTCATCATTACACCGTCCAAAATCGATGCGAAGTCGTTACAATAATAATGCAAGATTTGTTAGTCTGCACTTGTCTTTCTCCCACCATTTAATTGTCTGCATTTTTTTGCGCGCACACACATATATATATGTAGAGAGAGTGAGAGATTCGTTTGTAGATTCTTCTTCTGTAATAGTTTACACACCGTATGTTTAAGGTAAATTAAACAGATCAAGGAAACTACAGATAGAGAGAAAAGTAAAACAGTTTCATTTGTAGATTTTCCGAAAAAACATTTAAACGGTTTCATTTGTAGATTGTCCAAAAAACATTTTCGGTAAAAAGCTTCGTCAGTAATGGCAACTGTTTACAGAAACACACTGTATGTATACATTGAACGTTTTTTTCTTTATAAGGTAGGTTAAACCGTTCAAGGAAACCTTTTTCTATACAAATCCGGCAAGTGGACTAAACCCTTTTTTGCTCGTGCATTCATATATCCACAATCAAACTCACTCACTTGTCCACATGTATCAAGATTATCGTGCATCTTCATCTTCCACCTCGCGTAAACACCGGCGTATGCCTCCTCCCACTCACCGCCCCCCCCCCCCCCTCCAACCCCCTTCATCTCGACCAACGCATCAACCTGCAACATTCTTACTATTGACCCTATCCAGAAAACTTTTGGAACGTATTCACAACCAATGCCACAGTGGAGATATATACATTATATCATAGATACGTCGGTGCTTACAAACAAACTGGCATCAACAGCTCATGGAATGACTACACATCAGACCCCAAAATTCACAGCATAAGTTTTACCCACTACCTGCACCAGACTACCACCAGACCTATTCCAGTCAATGCTTGAATTAGGACTCGGATAAAAGCCAAACAAAAAACCTCTGAAGATCCACATTTACTACACAACCAACAAAATCCTAGTTCAGGGCCGGGCTTGCGAAGACTGGGTCAACGAGGAGTTCAAAACACTGCGTGCTATTGTACACATGCTGACCACAGCGTCAGCCTCAAGACTCGACCGACCAGTCACTGCAGAACTCCCTGTCGCTACAGTGTGTAGCGAACTCCGGCAGAAGCGCTGTGCAGCTCTCACCGCTCAGGCAGACATGCCTACACAGCACCCGGTGGAGCTGGAACGGAAGCAGGGTTTTTCTCTACCGTCCCCGCGCCCTGCAATTCTCCCAGCGCCTGTGTGTTGTGTTCCCCATGTCCATCCCACACACCACGATCCTCCTTTGTCTGCCTTCCCTCCATGACCATAGAGTGATTTGCCCTACATCACCAGCCATCCTTGTCACAGAAAACGACATCAGCACTATCCCTTTTCCCTTTCATGACCTTAGACCAGCAGTAGACAATACAAACATTAGAACCCCTCTCACTAGCACAACAGACAGTGTCACCCTAACATATAACATTGACAATCATTCTGAAGATAGCACATCAACACCAGAGACTGACACTAGGGAAGACGACAACAGATCAGTGACAGCTGATGACAACCACCCAGCAACTGACTCAGACAAGACACTAGAGGTTAGTGGCCACTTGAGCAAAAGCTGTGTGACAATGGACAGCAAAACCACAGTGACTACGTCAAACGACACAGATCAGTGACAGCTGATGACAGCCACCCAAGCAACTGACTCAGACAAGACACTAGAGGTTAGTGGCCGCTTGAGCAAAAGCTTTGTGACAATGGACAGCAAACCACAGTGACTACGTCAAACGACACAGATCAGTGACAGCTGATGACAGCCACCAAGCAACTGGCTCAGACAAGACACTAGAGGTTAGTGGCCACTTGAGCAAAAGCTGTGTGACAATGGACAGCAAAACCACAGTGACTACGTCAAACGACACAGATCAGTGACAGCTGATGACAGCCACCCAGCAACTGGCTCAGACAAGACACTAGAGGTTAGTGGCCGCTTGAGCAAAACCTTTGTGACAATGGACAGCAAAACCACAGTGACTACGTCAAACGACACAGATCAGTGACAGCTGATGACAGCCACCAAGCAACTGACTCAGACAAGACACTAGAGGTTAGTGGCCACTTGAGCAAAAGCTGTGTGACAATGGACAGCAAAACCACAGTGACTACGTCAAACGACACAGATCAGTGACAGCTGATGACAGCCACCAAGCAACTGGCTCAGACAAGACACTAGAGGTTAGTGGCCACTTGAGCAAAACCTTTGTGACAATGGACAGCAAAACCACAGTGACTACGTCAAAACGACACAGATCAGTGACAGCTGATGACAGCCACCCAGCAACTGGCTCAGACAAGACACTAGAGGTTAGTGGCCGCTTGAGCAAAACTTTGTGACAATGGACAGCAAAACCACAGTGACTACGTCAAACGACACAGATCAGTGACAGCTGATGACAGCCACCAAGCAACTGGCTCAGACAAGACACTAGAGGTTAGTGGCCGCTTGAGCAAAACCTTTGTGACAATGGACAGCAAAACCACAGTGACTACGTCAAACGACACAGATCAGTGACAGCTGATGACAGCCACCAAGCAACTGGCTCAGACAAGACACTAGAGGTTAGTGGCCGCTTGAGCAAAACCTTTGTGACAATGGACAGCAAAACCACACAGTGACTACGTCAAACGACACAGATCAGTGACAGCTGATGACAGCCACCAAGCAACTGGCTCAGACAAGACATTAGAGGTTAGTGGCCGCTTGAGCAAAAGCTGTGTGACAATGGACAGCAAAACCACAGTGACTACGTCAAACGACACAGATCAGTGACAGCTGATGACAGCCACCCAGCAACTGGCTCAGACAAGACACTAGAGGTTTAGTGGCCGCTTGAGCAAAAGCTTTGTGACAATGGACAGCAAAACCACAGTGACTACGTCAAACGACACAGATCAGTGACAGCTGATGACAGCCACCCAGCAACTGGCTCAGACAAGACACTAGAGGTTAGTGGCCGCTTGAGCAAAAACCTTTGTGACAATGGACAGCAAAACCACAGTGACTACGTCAAACGACACAGATCAGTGACAGCTGATGACAGCCACCAAGCAACTGGCTCAGACAAGACACTAGAGGTTAGTGGCCGCTTGAGCAAAGCTGTGTGACAATGGACAGCAAAACCACAGTGACTACGTCAAACGACACAGATCAGTGACAGCTGATGACAGCCACCAAGCAACTGGCTCAGACAAGACACTAGAGGTTAGTGGCCGCTTGAGCAAAAGCTGTGTGACAATGGACAGCAAAACCACAGTGACTACGTCAAACGACACAGATCAGTGACAGCTGATGACAGCCACCAAGCAACTGGCTCAGACAAGACACTAGAGGTTAGTGGCCGCTTGAGCAAAAGCTGTGTGACAATGGACAGCAAAACCACAGTGACTACGTCAAACGACACACAGATCAGTGACAGCTGATGACAGCCACCAAGCAACTGGCTCAGACAAGACACTAGAGGTTAGTGGCCGCTTGAGCAAAAGCTTTGTGACAATGGACAGCAAAACCACAGTGACTACGTCAAACGACACAGATCAGTGACAGCTGATGACAGCCACCAAGCAACTGGCTCAGACAAGACACTAGAGGTTAGTGGCCACTTGAGCAAAAGCTGTGTGACAATGGACAGCAAAACCACAGTGACTACGTCAAACGACACAGATCAGTGACAGCTGATGACAGCCACCAAGCAACTGGCTCAGACAAGACACTAGAGGTTAGTGGCCACTTGAGCAAAAGCTGTGTGACAATGGACAGCAAAACCACAGTGACTACGTCAAACGACACAGATCAGTGACAGCTGATGACAGCCACCAAGCAACTGACTCAGACAAGACACTAGAGGTTAGTGGCCGCTTGAGCAAAAGCTTTGTGACAATGGACAGCAAAACCACAGTGACTACGTCAAACGACACAGATCAGTGACAGCTGATGACAGCCACCAAGCAACTGGCTCAGACAAGACACTAGAGGTTAGTGGCCGCTTGAGCAAAAGCTTTGTGACAATGGACAGCAAAACCACAGTGACTACGTCAAACGACACAGATCAGTGACAGCTGATGACAGCCACCAAGCAACTGGCTCAGACAAGACACTAGAGGTTAGTGGCCACTTGAGCAAAAGCTGTGTGACAATGGACAGCAAAACCACAGTGACTACGTCAAACGACACAGATCAGTGACAGCTGATGACAGCCACCAAGCAACTGGCTCAGACAAGACACTAGAGGTTAGTGGCCACTTGAGCAAAAGCTGTGTGACAATGGACAGCAAAACCACAGTGACTACGTCAAACGACACAGATCAGTGACAGCTGATGACAGCCACCAAGCAACTGACTCAGACAAGACACTAGAGGTTAGTGGCCGCGCTTGAGCAAAACCTTTGTGACAATGGACAGCAAAACCACAGTGACTACGTCAAACGACACAGATCAGTGACAGCTGATGACAGCCACCAAGCAACTGACTCAGACAAGAAACTAGAGGTTAGTGGCCGCTTGAGCAAAACCTTTGTGACAATGGACAGCAAAACCACAGTGACTACGTCAAACGACACAGATCAGTGACAGCTGATGACAGCCACCAAGCACTGACTCAGACAAGACACTAGAGGTTAGTGGCCGCTTGAGCAAAACCTTTGTGACAATGGACAGCAAAACCACAGTGACTACGTCAAACGACACAGATCAGTGACAGCTGATGACAGCCACCAAGCAACTGACTCAGACAAGACACTAGAGGTTAGTGGCCGCTTGAGCAAAACCTTTGTGACAATGGACAGCAAAACCACAGTGACTACGTCAAACGACACAGATCAGTGACAGCTGATGACAGCCACCAAGCAACTGACTCAGACAAGACACTAGAGGTAGTGTGGCCGCTTGAGCAAAACCTTTGTGACAATGGACAGCAAAACCACAGTGACTACGTCAAACGACACAGACGATTGTGACAGCTCAGTCAAAGGGATGACACCAACACTGACAACAGTCCCACAGATTGTAGCTGTAGTCATGACCACTGTGTGCCTAAGGAACAATTCCTTACCATCACCCAGCCCCTCCGCGATGAAATCTCTGCCCTCGGATCAACACTACAGGAAACCAGACAGACCTTCAAAAGAGAAATTGACGCTCTATCTACACAGTTCAAGTCCCATATCTTCACCTACCAACGACAAATCATCCTCTCACAAAAAACATAACAAGCAATAAAAAATCTAAATGTAAATCACATTCAAACTCCTCCACCACCCAACAAAAGCAACCTCTCCCTTAATTGTTCAGCAACAAAAGCAACCTCTCCCTTAATTGTTCAGCAACAAAAGCAACCTCCCCATCCACCCCAGACACAAAAACCCCCACCTTCTCTCACTGCACACTGCATACAGGATGCCCCCCCCCCCCCCCCCCTCCAGCCCTGCTAACACACCTCACAGTGATGAAATGCGGGACAACCCATTACCCCAATGTGACAAATCCTCTGACTCACATATCCAACCACCTCCTGTTTGTGAGAAGACACCCCTCCCTGAAAAAAAATTATCTCCCCAACGTGTCCCCCCCACCCTCTTCAAAAGGTCTCCATTAGGAGACGGACCACAACAATACTGCTGAGTGACTGCACCCTGAGAGATATTCATGTCCCAAGGGCCAGCGCTCAGTTGGAGTGTGCTGACAATCTCACGGCCACCAGTCAAACTCAGTGGCTTTACAAAGCAGACACCAACCCACACCGTGATGCAGATTACCCTCCATGTGGGGGGCTGGTGACTGCAATGAGCTCGTCACATCACCGCCAGCTGGTGCAATATCAACGCAGCAGTGGCGAGAGCTTATTGTGCAGTGCCGCCGAGTCTTCCCCAAAGCCCAACTTCAGGCCTCTGCAATTATCCCGGCGGCGAGAGGGCGGCACCCTCTGAACACACCACCATCATCCGCACCAGCAGCGACCACCTTCAGGAGGCCTGTTCAGCAATGGGGATTAAATTCATCAGCCATTGTGCCACCTTCACCACTCAGCAGGGTGCCCCAAGAGTGGCGCCATACTACAACCCTACACAGCCCGGCAGGAAGGGAGTGGAACATGTGACACAAAACCTCTTCCTCCCTTGACGATAGACCCTCCTACCCACACCTACCTGCCACACGTCTCATGTTACCAACAGCACACGACGTCCCAGATCCCCTCTCATCCTTCCCCCATTCACCCTCTCAGAATCCCCAAAGCTCCCATCAGGTCTACGCACTTCTCATTCGGCTTCCCCCTTCCCCCTCCGGGAAGTACCCCCCCCCCCCCCCCCCCCCCCCCCCACCCCATGTCCATCCAGCTCGCTTGTGCGCACACAGAGTGACCGCAGCCAGCCTCTCGCTCTGCTGCCCCAAAGAACACCAACATTAGGGCCCGTTGACACATCCTTCCCCACCGCACCCTCCTCCTTCCAGCAAGTCCCTCCAAGACCACGCCGGCCAGATGTGTGTAGGGGCAGTGACAGCAGCCCTGGTCCAGTCACCCGTCTCCCAGACAACCGGGGTTACTGGTCGGTATGTGTGCCACCAGGCGAGTGTGCTCTTCCCCCATCTCCCTGGTACGACAGGTCTCTCCCTCCCCCTCCCCTGTCCATTCCCCCACCCTTCAGTTGCCTTCCATGGGCCATGTCTCCTTCACATCATCTATGGTCATGGCCTCTCTTCGTAACCGCTCCCCCTCCCCCTCTCCCCGGCATCATTCCATGCTTTCCCCCACACTTCTAATTTCAGGTGTGTGTGTGTGTGTGTGTGTGTGTGTGTGTGTGTGTGTGTGTGTGTGTGCGAGCGTGCTTTTTAATTGTATATGCATTTGTATGGCCACGGGTTAAGTTCTTACGAATAGTAGCAGTTTCGGTTTGAGTGTGTGCGTGTGTGTGTGTGTGTGTGTGTGTGTGTGTGTGTGTGTGTGTGTGTGTGACCCTGTGCCGGCAGTGCTGATTCCATGCTATCTAAGTGGACTTCACGTATATAACAGAAGACTTCGTGAAAGTGCAAGACTGTGCGCCCTAGAAAAGAGACTGAACGAAGCAGGAAACTTTAAAAAAAAAAAAAAAACGAAAAAAAAAACTGCTATTTACTGCGAGCGACGCATTTTTTGTTTTTGTTGTTTGCATTGCCAACTCATAGTTACAAATGCGGCTACGTTACTTGTGAATTTGTAAGTGACTTCTCTCTCTCTCCTCTCTCTCTCTCTCTCTCTCTCTCTCTCTCTCTCTCTCTCTCTCTCTCTCTCTCTCGTTTTCGTTTTGAGTTGTGGATTCTTTGCTTTTTTTTACCTTCATTTTTATGTTACTTTTTTTCCTCTCCTTTTGTCCTCTTAATTGTAATTTTGCTTCAGAAATGCTTCCTTTGTGAGTGACTGCACATTTGCCTTACAGTGTACCCATCAGTATGCCTCTGATCGAGGAAATTACTGACATATACTGTGAAGATTTTCTTTTCTTCTCATACGCTTCTGGTGTCCTAAAGTTGTCACGGTGTGTAAACCACCCCCATTTTCCCTCATTTTTATGTGATCTTCTGGTGTTCTTTTATTATACAAACCTCAACGTCAGTTAACGTGCGAATTCGTCGTCTCCTGTTATCATCACATCAGGGCACAACTAGAAATGAGCGAGAACCAGTCTGCGTGGCCATGCAAAGAAGGACTCCGAATCTGTCACCTTAACATCCAACATGCAGTTAACAAGACATCAGATATATCAACACTGATTTGGAATCATGGTAAACCTTTTCATATTTTAGGGCTCTTCTACTCCAGATTAACCACACTCATCGACAGTGATAAAACTATTCCAGGATATAACGGAATCCAGAAAGATCCTGCACAAGCGAAAGAGACGGGTCTTCTTATCTTCATCTGCGAAAACCCTCAGCTTCAAACGACTTCTACACCTAGAACGTAACGGTGTAGAATGTGTCTGGATGGAAGTTAAGCTGAAAGAAACCCTTCCATTTTGGTTGGATTCTGTTACAGGAACCCATCTGAAAGAGTAAACTGGGTCGACAAGTTTATTCCGATGATGGATGCAGTCTCACTAGAATCCAAGGGAATTATTTTACTTGGAGACTTTAACATAGACCTTCTAAAAGTGCAAAACCAATGGACGCAAGCATTCAATCTATTTAATCCGCATCATCTCATCGAATCTCCAACGAGAGTCACACCAACTCGAAGGCACTTATCGACCATATTTATGTTTCAGATAAAAACCTAGCATAGCAGAAGCCTGCGTCCCTGTTCTAAACTATAGTGAACATTATCCAGTTTGTGTCGCATGGTCCAAAGAAGGATAACAATTCCAAAACGGGACACAAGACAATAATCTACCGTTGCTTTACAAACTTTTACAACCAAGACTTTCTGTATGACTTGCTTAACTCAAATCTCTCTTCAGTTTTCAACATAACTCATCCAGATGTTGCTGTTGAATTTTGGATAAAAAAAAATATTTACAGAAATGTATGATAAACACACCCCTCTAAAAACGATTAGAGCACGACATCATCCCAAACCGGCATGGTACCCCCTAAGAGTTACAGGAGGCAGGTTACCTTAGTGATGTGCTTAAACAACATGGCTATGAAGAGAAATCTGGAATACTGCGAAAGGAAATACATTCACAGAAGCACAGAGAAAAAAAAAACCGAAATATTATCGTGAACTAATATATGTAGTAGAAAGAAACTCGTGGCGAGCGTGGCAGCAGAGAGTCCTCAGAAGAGAAGCCCCCTTCAAGCGAGTGTTTTCGGCCCTTGTCTCCTGACACTCTAGGGGGGTTGGGCCACACCCGGTTCATGACTCCGGATGTCCCACTGCTGCCCCCCTTTTTTCTCCCATCTTGGGCCGAGCCATGGCTGGGATTCGAAACCCATGCCCTTCTGGACATGCTCATTTCCAATTAATGACTCGCGCACTAACCACCGAGCCACAGGGACACCTGATGATATTTGTAGGAAAGTTAAGCCTTATGAAATTCACTTTTGTTCCTCCTTGACCAGATCCAACTTGAACACCTCTCTGCCGCTTCTGCCATTGCTTTCAAGGCTTTGGTTTTTTTTCCCTCCCTGCAACTGAGAGCTGTTTCATGAGGCTGTATGCAGACGTTCCCACAAACCCCCTAGCTCCAATTTCTGCAGTGAGGACTTTGACCTGATAGCCTTCTCTCCTCAGGCTGTTTGCCAGATCAGCATACTTTTCAGCATTGTAGATTTGAGCTGCCTCCATTCTGTTCTCATATGG
>JADBJO010008461.1:90000-95831 GCA_016801955.1 Conus betulinus
GACACGGTACTGGCAACTGCAACAGCAATGGCCTCCTGCTTCTCAAGATGTGCTCTACGCATGACCTTGTCATCACCAACACTCTGTTCCGCTCCCTACTCGCAACAAGACATCATGGATGCACCCACGCTCCAAGCATTGGCATCTGATTGATTATGTCATCACCAGGAAGAGAGATGCGCGAGACATGAGAGTGACGACGGCCATGTGTGGTGCCGACTGCTGGACTGCTGATCGCCTCATCGTGTCAAAGTTTAAACTCCGCATCCTGCCCATGCTTTGTTTTGCTAGTGTCCTTCCCAAGGTCAGAAGACTGCAAAGAGGTTCAACGTCTCCAAGCTCAAGGATAGTTACAGTTGCAGAAGATTTCTCCAATGACCTAGATGGCAGGCTGCCCAAGACACGAGAGGATGACCACAGCAGCATTGAAGAGCAGTGGGAGGCCTTCAGAGATGTGGTCCACTCTACTGCCCTCGATTACCTCGGACCAGCAACCTGTAGAACCAAGACTGGTTTGATGAGAATGACGCAGAAGTGCAGACACTGCTGTCGGAGAAACACCAGCTGTTCAGAGAGCACCAGAATGACCCCACATCACTAGCTACGGAAGATGCCTTTCACCAGCGCAAAACAAAACGTGCAGGAGAGTGCAGGATGCCTGGTTCAGCGAAAAGGCTGATGAAATCCAGGGCTGCGCAGACAGCCATGACACCTAGCGTTTCTACGACGCTCTGAAGGCTGTATGTGGACCCCCAGTCTTCCGGTTAGTCCCCCCCCCTCCTCAATGCAGATGGGACCCAGCTGCAGACAGAAAAGGAGCAGATTCTGGAGAGATGGGCTGAACACGAGGTTCTCAACCGCCCTGTCTCAATCAACGACGAGACCATTGCACGTCTACCTCAAGTGGAGATCAGGCAAGAGACCCCCCCCCCCCCCCCCCACACACACACACCTCTACAGAAGAAGAAGAAATCAGAAAGGCAACCAAACAACTTTCCTGTGGCAAAGCGCCAGTATCTGATGCAATTCCTGACGAAGTTTACAAATCAGGAGGCCCAGCCTTGACACAGAAGCTGACGCAGCCCTTCCAGTCCATGTGGAATGAAGAGAGGGTCCCACAACAGTTGAAAGATGTCAACATTCTCCACATTTACAAGAGAAAAGGCGACCACCAGTCCTGCGACAATCACCAAGGCATCTCTGTCTTGTCATAGCTGGGAAGATCTTGGCTAGTGTCCTGCTCAACCGCCCTTCTACTACACCTTGAGCAGCAGGGTCTCTCTCCCAGAAAGCCAGTGTGGCTTTCGTGCAGAACGTTGAACTGCAGACATGATATTTGCTGTGGGACAGCTGCAGGAAAAATGCCAAGAGCAGCAGAGCGATCTGTTTGTGACCTTTGTCGAGCTGACCAAGGCCTTCGATATGGTCAGCAGAGATGGCTTGTGGAATATCATGGAGAAATTTGAATGTCCCAGCAGCTTCATTACGATCGTCCGACAGTTCCATGACGGCATGATGGTGAAAGTACTGGATGATGGAGACGAGTCAGAAGCCTTTCCAGTGACCACGGCGTAAAGCAAGGCTGCGTTCCCTCCCCTACACTCTGTAGCCTGGTCTTCTCCGCCATGCTGACTGATGCCTTCCGTGACTGCCAGGGTAGATACACGTCAGATACAGAACTGACGGTGGGCTGTTCAACCTCAGGCGACTGCAGGCTGTTACAAAGGTGAAAGAGACCGTCATCAGGGACTTCTTGTTTGCTGATGACTGCGCCTCAACGCCAGCACAGAGCAGATGATGCAGCACGAAATGGACTGCCTCTCACGAGCCTGCGACAACTTCTGTCTCATCACCAGCACCAAAAAGACCGAAGTGATGTATCAGCCTGCGCCAGGTAAACCCTACCAGGAACCACACATCATGGTAAAGTGGCAAAACTTACAGGCAGTTGACAACTTCACCTATCCGGGCAGCACACTCTCACGAGCTGTGAACATTGACGCAGACATCAGGAACAGGATTGCCAAAGCCAGGTTTGTGCTTGGGAGACTCTGTGAAAATGTCTGGGAGCGGAGAGGATTAAGCCTTACCACCAAGCTGAAGGTCTACCATGCAGTGGTACTAACCACTCTCCTCTATGCCAGTGAGACCTGGACCGTCTACAGCAGACACGCCAAACAGCTCAACCATTTTCACCTCAGCTGTCTCCGCAGACTCCTACACATTGGCAGGACAAAGTCAGACACTGAGGTCTTGGAAAGATCCAGCATCCCCAGCATCTACACTCTCCTTCAGAAATCCCGAGTCAGATGGGCTGGCCACATCGTCAGAATGCCAGATATAGTCGACTGTTGAAAACAACTGCTGTATGGAGAACTGAGTCAGGGCAAGCGCAAAGTTGGGGGGGCAGAAGAAACGTTTCAAGGACTGCCTCAAAGTGTCCCTCAAAGGCGTGGACATCAACCTCAACACCTGGGAGTCGCTTGCCCTGGACCGCCCAGGCTGGCGAAGCAGCATCACAAAGGGTGCATGTACATCAGAGAAGAGACTCACAGCAGAAGCTGAGAGAAAGCGAGCCGCGCGCAAGGCCAGAGCTACCTCCACCTCTACTGTAGCACCCACCCCCATGTGTCCCACATGTGGGCGTTCCTTCCGGGCGCAGATCGGCCTCACCAGCCACCTGCGGACCCACACTCAGCGATCTTCCATCTGAGATTGAAGTCATGGTCATCTTCGAAATCGAAGGACGAACAATAATGTATGTATGTATGTATGTATGTATGTATGTATGCATGCATGCATGCATGCATGCATGCATGCGTGTATGCATGTATGCATGTATGTATGTATGTGTGTATATATGTGTGTATGTATGTATGCATGTATGTATGCATGTATGCATGTGTGTATGTGTATGTATGTATGTATGTATGTATGTATGTGTATGTATGTATTATGCATGTATGTATGTATGTATGTATGTATGTATGCATGTACATGTATGCATGTATGTGTGTATGTATGTATGTTTGTATGTTTGTATGTTTGTATGTATGTATGAATGTATGTATGTATGTATGTATGTATGTTGTATGTACGTTGTTCATTTATGCATGTGTTCATGTATGTTAGATAATACACGTTCTGTCATAAAAGGATGTGAAGTAAATTTACATTCAGGGGTATGCTAACAAACCATCACCTCTTCGACCTGTTCTTTCTATCTCTTCTCTCTTTTCACCTAAACGTTTGATGACTAGCTGTCTTAATAATAATAATAATAATAATAATAAAAACAGAGCTTTGAAAACAAGCAACATGACAGAAAAAAACATGAAATAATAATGAATCGCACAGAGCTGAAGAGTCGGACCATGCTGTGTTCAAACCAACACTTATTTTTCCTTAGGAAAAAAGTAAAGTGGGCGAAGTAAAAATAAATAGCGCGTGTTTTAGAGCAGTTGGTTACTAGTAAATCAGACCTTAACAATGTCCAGTGCCTGGCGTTCTCTCTCGCTGAGGAAGCAACAGGTGTCAGTGCCGCGCCACGCCATGGCTATTCAATTCAGACTCGGGCAAAAGCCATGTAAATTTAATTCATCAACTTCCGCCCTCTCTCTCCTCTCTGGCACCTCTGGTTCAGTTAAGGTGTTGCTGGGCCTTTCGGCCTTCGGGCCTGGCCACAGTGATCATGATGTTAAGGCATGTGACTTCTGTGTGTTTTTTTTTGTGTACCTATTTTTATTAGTCTAGACAGAGAAGGTCCGAGTTGAAAGTTAGAATTGCTGTGCATGTCTTTTATGATTTGTTGTCAAAATAAATGCATATGTAAATTCTAAGAGCCTGTTTATTCAAATAATGCTATCTTATATTCTGCCTCGTCCTATCCTCTGGTATGTTTCTGAACGTGTTTGAAGAAGTTTCTCTAACAGCTCACACTGTCCTATCAACCTCACACTAGCTCACCTTCAGCCTCGTATCACCGAGTGAATAATTCTCTCTCTCTCTCTCTCTCTCTCTCTCTCTCTCTCTCTCTCTCTCTCTCTCTAATGATAACGGTACCTAGAAATCTTGGTCATTAGTCAGCTGCAGTGTTGATTTATTATCATCCCACAGATACCCGAGTAAGATCCCCAACTTTCCAGAACGCTTCTGAGTAACATCCCCTAACACATCAGAGCACAAATTCCGTTTCTGTGATTTTTCTACGACCCCCACAACACAAATTCCGTTTGTATATATACTACTATATCAACGTATATATGATCATGCCAGTCCAGCCACCCGTTATCTGTTATTGTTTGTTTAAAACATTTCAAAAATCCTGCGGTATTTTCAACTCCCTGGTTGTCCCAAACCCATGTGAATTTGAGCATTGACAAACATTGGAAGCCCATATATACCTGCCAGTACAAGAGAGAGATGGAGGATGAGGAGAGGGAGAAAGACCGACACACGCAGAGAAGAGAGAGAGATGACAATTATAGTGAGATTGCCTTATCATTTAAAAGAGACAACTCTAGTTACGATTATCTCCCTTACAAAGGCTACGCTAGACATGCGCACAAAAGACAAACAGTCAGACATCCCTGCCGGACAATGACTGGGCTGTTCCTGAAGTGTTTCCTGCTTCAAGATGTAGCGCCCACTACCACCAAACCTACATATCTTAAAAACCTTAACAATATTCTTAATTTAATAAACTAAAAACATTCGTCTTTTTAGCTGTTCTTCGTGCTTGATGTTACTATTCTACAAAAGAGAAAGAGGCGCAACCCGCGGGTACGTGCACGCTCACGTGTACAATATATATATATAAACAATTAAGTAGTGGATGAAAACAAGTGCAGGTTAACCATTTTTCCATCGTTACCGTAACGATTTGACAAAGATCTGAAATTGAGAGAAAAAAAAATGAAGTATATCGAAAAATATAAATCATAAATATGAAACCTGTTCAGTAGCTGCGTGAGGAAACTATTGCAATCTCTCTGGAAAGCAGATGAGGAAACTATCGCAATGTCTCTCGAAAGCAGATCTACATGTACCGCCTGCCTGCTCCAAAACCTTCATGTACCGCTTGTACCGCCTGCTCCAAAACCTTTCATGTACCGCCTGCTCCAAAACCTTTCATCTGTTGAATCGAACTCATTTAACAGACACGGCTGGTTATGCTTGTGCTATTGGCGTCAGATAGAGACACACCATAGTCCATAATTCTGTGGCTTTCCGACCGCCAAGGGTTCGAAAAAGAATCCAACAGCACCCCCAAAGCAGCCAGCGAAAGGTAGTAGAATTAAACAAAACGAAAGTGTGGAGAGGAAAAAAGTTGTTGAAAACTAAAAACATTACGCAAACAGTATAAAATGTAAGGGATAATCTTTGAGCCTATGCTTGAGGATCAATTTAAGGATGCAAGGGAGATCAAAAGATATGGAACAGTCTGAGTGGTCAGCTCAGCTGTTCAATAACCCAAGCATTGTCAGCGGCTAACAATTGTGCAGAACAACCCTGTGTGTGATCTCTGTGTGTGTGTGTGTGTGTGTGTGTGTGTGTGTGTGTGTGTGTGTGTGAAAGGTGAGATCCCTGTCTGATCGTATGATCCAAATGCATACATTCGGTGGCATGTAAATGGGATTTAATGGCATATTTGTACTTGACGGCAGATTTTGAATGTGACAGTGTTACAGTTGCAGTTATGTTCAAAACATGACCTTTTAATGTCTAGCTGTGTTAAAGAAAAAATCCTATCGGAAATCGACTTGTTTTGCCGCTGACATTCGTGTTGTTTGTCTGCGTGCCTCTTTGTTTGTTTATTTTTTTCTCTGTGC
>JADBJO010008462.1:0-7500 GCA_016801955.1 Conus betulinus
GAATCTAAAAAAATTACTTATTAACGTCTGTAATGTAAGAAGATCTTTACCGTGTATTAGAGAGGGCGTGATGTTTCTGTGAATAGGTGTGTAAATTATTCAGATTTTAAATCAAAGAAATGGTTTCATGAATGTACCACCCAACAACACACACACACAACCACACACACAACCACACACACCAAACCCAAACGCAAGCACACCGCACACACCACAAACACACACGCACACAACCACACACATACAAACGTACGCGCCTGTGCGCGCGCGCCCAACACACACACACGCAAACACACAACACACAAACACACACACACACACACAACACGTTTCTTACCACGCGCGCGCGCACGCACACACAATTGCACTGTTCTTTACACAGTTTTTGTTCCTTTATGTGAGTGTGTGACAACGTGTACCTTTTTCTATATCGATTTTTTTTTGGAGTGTGTGACTATAGGGCATTTAGTTTACACGTATCTGAGACTATTTTACCTTGCTCCAATGCATTCTGTGACCGTGATTTTACAGGGCGGAGGCAGCAGGGGAGGAGGGGGTGGACATGAACTACCCCAGTCTGATGGCGTGGACCTTGAAGACAGCTCACCCCTGTCTGGCAGGACGGCCGGCACAGTGGGCAAGGTAGGACAGAGTGTGTGATAGGACAGTGTGGGGAATGTAGGACAGCAAATGGACAGTGATGTAGTGTGTGATAGGACAGTGTAGGGAATGTAGGACAGCAGGGGACAGTGATGTAGTGTGTGATAGGACAGTGTGAGGAATGTAGGACAGCAATGGACAGTGATGTAGTGTGTGATAGGACAGTGTGGGGGTAAGGTAGGACAGCAGTGGACAGTGATGTAGTGTGTGATAGGACAGTGTGGGGAAGGTAGGACAGCAGTGGACAGTGATGTAGTGTGATAGGACAGTGTGGGGAAGGTAGGACAGCAGTGGATGTAGTGTAGTGTGATAGGACAGTGTGGGGAAGGTAGGACAGCAGTGGACAGGACAGTGATGTAGTGTGTGATAGGACAGTGTGGGGGTAAGGTAGGACAGCAGTGGACAGTGTAGTGTGTAGTGTGTGACATCACAGTGGGGAAAAGATAAGACAGCAGTGGACAGTGATAGAGACGGACGGTAAGTGATTGGATAGGTGTTGATACAGATTAATCTCCTTTGGATTATCAGACCAACATATGCAATATTCGTTAATGTGTTCAAACATGTTATGTTTCGCTATTTGTCATGAATGGATGTGTTCCTTGTATCATAACTAAGCGAGGCTTTGTGTTGCAGACGATTTGTGATTGCGCTCTTAACAGTATCCCAGCTTGGCTTTTGCAGCGTGTACATTGTCTTCATTGCTGCCAGCATCAAAGAGGTGAGAGAACATTGCGCATGCGTACACAACGGTAGCAGAAAAAGAGAAGGTTGATAAACTGGTCAGAAAACCAAAGGTCAAGATATCTGAAATATCTGTACATGTAGCAACCTCTGATTGCTGCGTACAAAGATATTCAGAGAGAGAGAGAGAGAGAGAGAGAGAGAGAGAGAGAGAGAGAGAGAGAGAGAGAGAGAGAGAGAGAGAGAGAAAACACAAAACTACTAACGGGTTTTTATTTTGACTGTTTCTTCATTTGCTTGTATATCCCACCTTCAAATAGTGTTTATCATGCTGAAACTGAAATTGATAATGGGTTATGTTTTTTGGATAACTGTATCGCTGATTTATTTGAAGAATATGGCGAACTACCTCTAATTGTTTTTGGAGATTTGAATGCCAGAACAGGCAATGGTAATGTTTCTGACTTCTCCATAGACGACTTTATCGGTGAAATGCAGAGTATTCAAAGCTGTGTACAAGCTTTCGTAGGTAGTCAAAGGATGGTGTTACAAATGAATTGGGTAAATATTTACTTCAAATATTTGATCAATATAATCTGATTATAATGAACGGACTTGTTTTGGGTGATGAGGGGGGGAAACTTCACTTACATTGCCTATAATGGATGTAGTGTTATTGATTACTTTATTGTATCTGAATGTATGTTTCATGTGGGCTCATGAATTCAAATACAAATGCATATTCGATTCAATACAACAAAACGCCCTAGACTTAATGCATTAACAATTAACTACAGTTGAATTACATCAAATCACATTTTTGAACAACAAAATAGCAAAAAAAAAGGGTATCTTCGATTTGGTGCCACAAAATGATTGGAGTAAAAATCATTAACGAGTTATAACGGTTGTTTGCACATTAAGGTGCATACATTTATGAACATCTGTGAAGATATTAACTAGCGAAGACAAATAAGACATATAAGATTTCTTTTCTAACCGAAAAAAAAAAACGAAAAAAAAAACAAAACAAAACACAACAAAGACACACACACACACACACACACACACACACACACACACACACACACACACGCGCGCGCGCGCGCGCACGCGCACACACACACACACAGAGTTGGGCATTGCCATAGCCTTTGTTTACAATGCACAACTTGTGTTTCACTGGAATAATGGCAAATATGGACGCCATTGTGTTACAAAATGTCCATGGGACATGTTAAGATGAGCAGCATACTTTTCTATTTCATATCTGGCTTTCAACAACACAGTAAATATTTGAACTGATGGTAGACTTTTTTCATACTTACACTTGTAAATATAAAACTTGGCGAGTAGCAGGATTAAGTCAAACGTTCTATCAGATTTAAATTACAATCGCAACCAAACAGGATTATGTTTTCATCAAGCAACAGTTTCTTAATAATTCTCATTTGAAACCATCTTAGCTTTATGTCTTTTATCAGTCGAATTTTGTGAAAAGTTTTAACCCATATAACTTCCTTCTGTAATCTTACATTCGAGTTTGCGACAGTATTGTAAAAGATGATGTTGATAATGATAATAAAAAGCTACAAATGATATATTACAGATATATGTATGTGATTTCAAGGAGGAGACAGTATAAAAATCTGCTTAGCGTTAAGAGATCCGAACGTAGACACTCAATTCTAGATACTCTTGTGAATAGTAGTGGTGATCCTAAATGTTTTTCGGGAACTGTTAAATCTGTTCTTATATCAGAGAGAGAGAGAGAGAGAGAGAGAGGAGAGAGAGAGAGAGAGAGAGGAGGCTCTCTTTGCCACTGACAAACGTATGTGTTTCAGAGTCATATAAATATGACTCAATCTCAGTGAGTAAAAAAATCTCTAGAGATAAATTAAATATTTGTTTTCGGATGATCTGTACGTACCACTCCCTTGATCTTAAAAAAATCGGATCTTGAGTTACTTCTGTCAGACTCAATGCAATTTCTTTTATGAAACATATGTTTGTCAGCTATATATCATTGACACTGAAGGGATTTTACGACCTGGCGAAAGAGCCCCCGGTTGTTTTTTTTTTTGTTGATACTTTTGTCCATCAACCCATTATTATCAGATCTGATGTTTGTTTGCTTCTTTCAGGCGGTGTATGCTCGGACTTTAGTAGATGTTGACATGAGGATTTATCAGCTGAGTGTGGCGGTGCCTCTGATGCTGTACAGCCAGATCAGAGGTCTGGAGAAGATGACGCCCGCTTCAGTGATTGCCAACATCCTCACTGTCATTGGTGAGTGTTGTCCTTTGCCATTTGTCAGCTAGCAGTCCGCATGCACAGTGGATTTTCTCTTGCATTATCAGATAGAGAGAGAGAGAGAGAGAGAGAGAGAGAGAGAGAGAGAGGGAGAGAGAGAGAGAGAGAGAGAGAGTCAAAAACTCAGAATAATGGTAATCCTAAATACGCTGAATTGTGGTATATCATATACATAATTAAGGGCAAGAATTCAAAAGTCAGTTCTTACTGCCTCCCGAACAAACAGACCAACAAAAGTCATTTCAAGTATAGCTGATACAGAGTGAAGTTCTCTTTCTTCATGCAAGGCCGATACAATTTTGATCAACGGACAGTCGCAGTGATCTTTGATGTTCAGTCAGATTTCTGAAGTAATGGCACAGGATGGGGAATGGAGAAAAGCAGCGGTAGAGAAAATTGAGCGTGGCCACCATTTGGCCGTCAGACATGAAGTGCTGCAATGAGACATGGAATCCACAGGATCCATGGAAGGTCCCGCAGGCTGGACAATTCTGCAACAGAATTCACGTCATCAAATCGGGGACAGCTACTGCTTATCCCCCGGCTAACATCATCCCAGAGATGCACGGCAGGAGCCAGACCAGGTGAAGGAGACGGCCCCTCCATGCTGCCAATGCCCCCTGGTCCATCAGATGGGTTTAGTGTGGGATGGGTCCTGACGTCCTGCAGAACTGGTCTTCTACCAATGGCCTGTGTCATCAGACGGTCATGGCGTGGATGGACACGCAATTGTCCTACAGTTCTGCACTGTCACCCATGGCCTGGGTCATCAAATATAGATTTGGTGTGAACGGACACGGTCTTCCTATAGCACTGCACTGTTAGCCATTGTCTGGGTCATCAGATGATCTTGGTGTGGACGGACAGTATCGTCAAACAGAACTGCATTATTACCTATAGCTTGAATCTTAAGATGGTCTTGGTGTGAACAGACACAACTGTCCTACAGAGCTGCTAGGTTCCCCATGTGCTGGGTCATCAGATGGTCTTGATATTAAAGGACACGATCGTCCTACAGTACTGTACTAATACCCATTGCCGAGGTCCTCAGGTGGGTATGATGTGAACGGACACAATCATCTAACAGAATTGCCCTGTTGCCCATGACTCGGGTTATCAAATGGAATTGGTATGTACGGGCACGACCGGTTTGAAAAATTGAACACACACACACACACACACACACACACACACACACACACACACACACACACACACAGATAGTCACTGTGACACAGAAGACACAGTGCCTGCTGTCATGTCTTCTGTCCTCTATGGTGTGCAGGTCTGGTCATCATCTTCATCAACTTTTTTAGCGGTCAGCTGCCTGACGTCAGCACACGGCCCGCTTTTGCCGGCTGGACCATGATGCCCGCCTTTTTTGGGACGGTTGTCTTCTCTTTTGAGGGAATCAGTCTGGTAAGTGTGGACAGAGAGAGAGAGAGAGAGAGAGAGAGAGAGAGAGAGAGAGAGAGAGAGAGAGAGAGAGAGATCTCGGCATATTATTTATAAGGGTATAGAGAAAACTACAACAGGAACAAGAAAACAGACGATATCTTGTCGAACTAATCTGCTTAGAACCTACTGGGATCGAAAACTTTGGACACTGTAGACCCTTAAACAAACCGGAGATACGGAGATACCACTCCATCCAGAAGCGACAAACTCAGCCATGATTTTTCCTATACAGTGAATACTTCAGTTATACAGTCTTACTGCAGTTCAGCTCTCACTCAGTGTTACAGACATGAGGAGAGGGTAGGCAGTACCAAGCCAGGTAAGTATTAAAACACATAGCAACAGGACGATTCCCGTTTGATGTTGCTTTCTTCCCAAACCTTTGCCTAATTCACCTAGAAGCCAGGTAGGACTGCAAGAATGAGCAGTTGTGTCTATCGCTTTACCCCCTTTCCCCCTTCCTCCTCATATTCCTTCTCCCCCTTCTGCTGCTTTCTCCGTCACCACCCTCCCACAATTTCTTCCAGTATAAGGATTACATCACTTGGACGAGTAAATAAATATGAAAAAAAAAAACCCACCCCACTTGCTTCCAGGTGTTGCCCATGGAGAACCAGGTACGGAACAAACGGCTGTACTCTGCCCCCTATGGTGTGGTCAGTCTGAGTCTGACCATCATTGTTGTCCTATACACTGCTATGGGCTTCTTTGGCTACCTGGCCTATGGCCCCGACACCCGGGCCAGTATCACCCTCAACCTGCCTGACAATCCCTGGTAAGTCTGAGAGCTCTTTTCATTGTATGTTGGCTTTGTATGGAAAGCAACTGAACTGGTCGCTCACAAGCGAGAAAGGCGATATGAATAGAGACAGAGTTTGGATATCATTTTTGAAGAAGTCAATAAAAAAAAATCCAAAATAGAATCATTCTATAATCACAAATGCAACTGATGGATTTGTTGGAGTTAATTGACGTAAATGTTGTTGTAAATCCTTTCCTTGAAGATAAGTAACTTGTATTACAAACAAAATTGTGAAGGTGTACCTTTACTGATTAAGAGTCAAACAGTATTCATTCTGGAACACATATTCCCGGCAGCGTGAACTTACTGCACATTTTATTCAGGGCAGAATGCCTCGGACATGTTTCACTGAGAGTGGATTTGCAAAAAGTTTTTGATGCGATAAAAAATTGCACTATATGGATATAGAATGAGAAACGTACAAAGATGTATGGAAACAGGTTGTTTACTAGACGTGCAATCTTATATGAAAATAAACAGATGTATGGAAACAGGTTGTGTTTACTAGACGTTCAATCTTATATGAAAATGAACAGAAACTAAGACTGTTAAACTTGGAATTTCAAGAGATGTCGCCAAGGTGACCAAATATGGCCATTTGTATTTGTAATTTGTGTTTTACGTCTTTCCACATTACGTGAGTTTGTAATTTGTTTGGCGACGACAGGTATTACTACACAGTGAAGCCCACTTTCGCAGCAGTGATGTTCCTGTCCTATCACCTGCAGCTGTATGTGCCAGTTCAACTGGTGATGGCATGGCTGAATGTGAGAAACGACTGGAACAGGGACGACAAAAAGAAAACACGCCACAAGGCAGAGGCTGTAGTTAGGGCGGTGTTGTTCATCCTCACCTGTAAGTATAGCAGAGAGAAATGATACTGTTTATTTTCAAGGGAAAACAGAAATGTTTACATCCGGCACTTTGCCAGCTGATAGAACTGAGCATGACTAGCCACTAAACAGAGAGAGTAAACGTTATTGTATTTGCAGCTTAAACAACTGAAATACTTCCCCTGCACAGTAAAAACAAAACGAAAAAAACAAAGCTGAGCCACCGTAGTACATGAAATGGGCATGTTCAAAGACTGTCTGTAGCTCATAACTGTCACCGTCTTTCTCTTTTCTTTGTGTGATGACATTTTGTTTCTTTTAATTGTGAAGTGTACAACCGTAAGGTCAGTGGGTGTGTTAATAGTGATGTCTGCAGAGTTGTCCAAATCCTGTGTGGAACTGTACGGCTGTACCCAAACTACCTGACTGTATTAGTGCTGACGTCCATCGTTATGCACACTTTATGGGACTATTTTGTGTCGGTAAAGATTTTGATAGGAGCGCCCACAGCGTGTGAGAATTCCTGATTTTTCACTGTATTGATCTCAATATTTCTGAACAATTAAACAGTAAGAGAAAACAAGGGCTGACTAACAGTCATATTGACGACTTTATAAAGACTTAAATCAAAAAAACAAAATTGAAATAAGTGTTCTCGCCACCAAGGATTCAAAAAAGAATCCAACAGCACCCCCAAAGCAGCCAGCGAAGGGTAGTAAATGGAACAAAACGAAAGTGTAGAGAGGAAAA
>JADBJO010008462.1:18087-20587 GCA_016801955.1 Conus betulinus
TTCGCACGCGTTCCCAGGTTTACCGTGATATCTGGGAACGCGTTTCTGCAGACTTTCCAGAAAGAACCTCCTTACTGCCGTGGTTTCTTTTACATTTTAGTAAAAAAAAGGCGTCGCTCATAGGACCTCGGCGTCTTTCTTATTCCCATGAGTTGTTTCACGTGTGCAAATTACATGTTGCAATGTAAAAGTTCCGTTATCCGAGATCAAGCTCTGATAAAACTACAAAAGGTATAGCAGGGAGAAGAAGAAAAACAACCACGAAAAATAGGACTGTCGTAGACTCGAGCCGCTCACCCAGGATAGCTTTTTTTTGTTTGTTTTTTTTTTTCGCTCATGCGAGCGAGTCATCCTTCGTTATGCTACAAGTCCAACTCGGAGTTTTAGGACTGAAATGTCAGTTGTTTGGCAACGGCTGCTGATGTCAAAGAGTCTTTCACAACATTCCAGACATGTAAGAATACCTGTTTATAACGTTACATTGTATTAGTCATCAACAGGTTCTGCCGGTGTGAGAGTTCTGCTTGCGCAGGCATCAAAGAAGTCGCTTTTACAGCAGGCAGCGTTGTTGTTGAAGGCGTAAGACTGGCACCGGCATTATGGGTGATCAACTCAGAACAATTGTTAAAGAAGGATCAGACTGATTTGATGATTCAGCACGTAGATTTGACTACGATTTTTAGGAAGTGATCTCCTCTCCCTCTCTCTCTCTGTTTCTCTCACTCTCTCTCTCTCTCTCTCTCTCTCTCTCTCTCTCGCTCTCTCTCTCTCTCTCTCTCTCTCTCTCTCTCTCTCTCACATACACATACACACACGCTAGCGCGCTCTGAAGAAAAGACATTTACGGGTGCATGGTAGCATAACAACCCAATAACAGAATCCCCCTATTTTCCGAAGGAAAACATGACTTAACCCTCATGGAAACAGAGGTCAAAGGGAAATCAGTTACCATCGCTATTATCTCGAGTTTTCTGGAAGAAAACAGTTATGGTTATTAGACTTGAGGAAAACAGTAGTGATAATGAAAACAGCTATCACCACTGTAACCCGCAACTGCTTTCTCCCCATTGTTTTCCTCTCCCATTTCCAGCGCAGTAAGTTTCAGTTTCAGTTTCAGTTTCATCAAGGAGGCGTCACTGCGTGCGGACTAGTCCATATACGCTACACCACATCCGCTAAGTTTTGAGACCACACTACGCATGATTTGAAGCTGATGGAGAAATGAATTGACAACAAAGATGAGACAATTGAAGAAGAGGGTCTCGTGGCTACGACTCAGCGGATGTCTGACCTACTACGCATTAGCCCAACGCACTGGTCAGACCTTGAGGGCAGTAACATTACTGATACATTAATGTGTGTATGCTTGTGTCATGATGTCAGAGAAAACAAAGGATGATAACTGATTTCTCTATTATCACAATTTTTCTCAGGATAGCATCTATCTCCCCTATGGAAAACAGGGATACTCTTTATCATGGCAGGGAAATAGAACAAAGAAGTTGTGAACTGCATGGTTAGCGGAGCAAATAGTTATTATTCTAGGAAAAACGGTAATGATCCTTTAACTAAACAGGGAAAAAACAGTTGCTACTTCACGGAAAACAGGTGCGATCATCAGGGTTAACAGCCGTAATAAATTGCTTTATTATATCTGCTGTTCTCCTCAAGATTAATGTTCGTTTTCCGTAGGAAAACAGCTATTATCGGCCTCTGACGCTAGCATGCTCTCATACCTTTTGCTTTGCACGGCTACTTTTCGCTGGACACTGGCTGAGGAAAGTGCCCCCAGTGTCTCGATGGTCTGACGCAACTGCATGGGTCTTACGCCAAAATTCCGCGCGATTTGAACGATTGTCGGTTTACAAGCGTGAACAGATACAGATCACTGAGATCACTGAGAGAGAGAGAGAGAGAGAGAGAGGAGAGAGAGAGAGAGGAGAGAGAGAGAGAGAGAGAGAGAGAGAGAGAGAGAGAGAGAGAGAGAGAGAGAGAGAGACAGACGCTTCAGATATGTTTTGATTGACAATGGCCTACATAGCCTTTATGTCAAGGGGATGTACATGAATATCAGCAGCGCCGAAGAGAGAGAGAGAGAGAGAGAGAGAGAGAGAGAGAGAGAGAGAGAGAGAGAGAGAGAGAGAGAGAGAGAGAGAGAGAGAGGTGAGAATGTGTGTCAAGGGAGAATGGTTGCAAACTGTTGCATACGTACTTGTGTGTGTACACATGTGTACATGTTTGGGTGCATGTGGGTAAGGAATATGTACATATACTTTCATGTTTGTCTGTGCATGTGTGTATATTTGCGCATGCACGAACGAGTGCGCCTGTGTGTATGCATGTATGCATGTATGTGTGTGTTTGTGTGTGTGTGTGTGTGTGTGTGTGTGTGTGTGTGTGTGTGTGTGTGTGTGTGTGTGTGTGTGCGTGCGCGTGCGTGCGTGCGTGCGTGCGTGCGTGCGTGCGCACACGTGTGTGTGTGTGTGTGTGTGTGTGTGTG
>JADBJO010008462.1:28087-33544 GCA_016801955.1 Conus betulinus
TGCGTGCGTGCGCACGCGTGTATGCATGTGTGTGTGTGTGTGAGAGAGAGAGAGAGAGAGAGAGAGAGAGAGAGAGAGAGAGAGAGAGAGAGAGAGAGAGAGAGAGAGAGAGAGAGAGAGAGAGAGAGAGTTTTAGCCTAAATATTACTCTCCTCACCCCTTTACCCTACATGTGACAGAGAAGAACTGTCTTGTCAGAGAAATCCTTGTCTTTCGTTTGTTAACTCCATTTCTGGATTATCATGAAAATTTTGTGCTTAGAATTGAATTACATGAATACGCACTTGGTTTTCAAAGGAAAAACATGCTTTGCGCGTTTGTCTGCTGTTTTTATTTTTGTCTCTCCTTTTTTGCCGTCCTTGTTTTTTTTTTTTTTTTTTTTACCTTCCCTTTCTCAAGCGTTGACCGTCTTCCGTTCTTCCCTCCCTCCCCTCTTCCTCCTTCCTGCTTTCCCTCCCTCCATCTCTACCTCCCCCTCCTTTCTCTCTGTCTCTGTCTCTGTCTGTCTGTCTGTCTGTCTCTTTCCTTTAGCGTCGCGGGACTCCCGGCTGGGAGGTCGTGGGTTCGAATCCCATCAGAAGTCATGTGGGTGGGTTTTCTGCCCCGACCGGCTCCTACCCAGAGTTGAGTTGCTGCGGACTCAGTTGGGAAGACTGGGACCACACAGTCGAGTTTCATCCACTTAATGGATGCGTTTCTGAGAGTGTTGCTCAAATTTCCTGACCAACACTGCAGGTGTCTGTATCTCTCGGGCCTGACGTTGACGCCGGATATATTATGAAAGGAAGCGTAGAGTACAGCCCTGTCATGTAGTCTCAGACCGAAATGGAAATCCGTAGCATCATCATAATCATCCTCATTCTCATCGATCAGCATAAAAAAAAAAGTCTCAAATTCTGTGGCCCTTCATGCCCTGCTCTCATGGTGACCTCAGTTTCGATGTCCTCTCCACGTCTGTGGCCTTGGTTTGGTTCCGTCGGGGTCACCGGTATCGGCGAGTCCATGGGGGCTGTCGTTGGACGGACGTGGTGGCGCCCCTCCGGAGGGAGAGCTCACTCACGCCGGCTCCGCGACTAAGCAATTATTGTCGTCAGTAGGGGGCTTAGTAGGTGGTGTCCTGCGTATGTTAGATCAGAGCGCCACTGAACACCACTGAAGTGACTCGGCAGCAGTGCAGTGTCTCCTCCGGTGGGTTGCTTCTTGACGACTTGACATTGACTGCTGCCTGTGGATTGCCGGTGCCGGGGCTGCGGCGGGGCCGACCGGGCCGTGGCTGTGGACAGGGTGTCGGAATGAGCGGCGTGGGTGCACTGCCTCAGAGGTGGCGCAGAGGTTGGGACAGCAAAAAAAAAAAAAAAAAAAAAAAAAAAAAAAAATTTAATGATTCCCGAAACTACCGAGGCTCATTATGTCGAATCTCTCACGCATGATTTTTGCCCGAGCGAACATGGCTTTAGGGAAACGGCTTCTGCCATCGGGAACAAGAGGGGCAACTTGCCGATTAGACTCACAATTGATGATTACGTGCCACAGCTAGAAAGAGCGTGAGTAAGTCGAATGGGGGACGAAAGGGGGTAGGTAGATACAATTCCCAAAACAACATATCTTCGTCTGTAATATGATCAAAACATCGGGAGATAAAACATGTGATGTTTCAGGGCTGACCCCAACGAAGAAGACAATAAAAGAGCGATCAACGAAGCGAAAAAAAAAAAACAACAAAAAAAAAAAAACAAACCAGTAGCAAGTGTCCAACTGGCATGTTCACATCTCCATTTAGACCAGTCTTGTTCATATAGCGGACCATGGTAGGATACCAGACTACAAGCGCCAAACGTATATATGTCAGTCATCACTAGCAGTAGCAGACAACATTGTAAGAATCACGTCTAAGAATCTGCTGCTGATGGGTTATTTATTTTTTCAATGTCCTTCAACCACCTTTGACGCCCCTCCTCTTTACTCTCCTCCATCTCCATCTCTCCCTCATTTCACTACAGTTTCGAACTAACCTGTCTCTCTACCCCCCCCCCCCCCCTCCTCTCTCTTTCCTTTTTTGCCCCATCCCATTGATGGCAGCACTGAAGTGCCCTGACCCTGGTTACCTCCGCTTTAAGTGGCTTTGATGCAATGAACACTTGCAGGCTTCTCCTTTAAGGTGAAACGTTGTTCCGAGACATTTAGTTCAACCAGACACATTGGTATAGGTTCCTATTTTCTTCGTCGACAAGTCGTCAACCTACTGTAATGTATTACAGGCAAACTGATCTATGCATGCATAAACATTTTACTGGGTTTCTCCACCCATTTAGGATTTTTCCATAAAACTGAATGAGGGAACTGGGTGAAAAAACTGCGCTCAGAATCTGTACCAATAAGGGGGCTTTACTAATTATGATATGACGTTCACAGATCCTGGAGCACATCAAGGTCATGGAAGCACGATAGTGATGAAAGCTGTTTCCATCTCTGACGGCTGAGGACCAGTGACTGCGTGGCATCCAAACTTTTCCCTGTCCACGCAGCAAGGTTGTCTGGTCCATTTCTTTCTCTGCCCATCCTGTCTTTTCATTCCCCTGCACTCTTCTTAGGAGGACGGTCTTTGATCATGGTCACAGGATCTCACCATTTCAGGTTTTTTTTTTTTTTCGGTGTCGTCAACAGGTCTCATAGTGAGTCACGTGTTGTCTGGTGCTTCTGCACTACTTCGTCATTTGTAAAAACTCGGTACAGAAGATGCCCTGTGTTTTGCAGCATCTCACCTCTACTGCTTGGATCTCCTCACACAATGTTGCTGTTCAGTTCAGTTCAGCGGTTTATTTAGTGTCTTTTCATCGCCAGATGATATTCGACACACAATTTTGCTGTCAGAGTCCATGATTTGCATGTCCTTAGGAAGACGGCGAGCACAACTTGGACCTGTCAATGATGTTCTTGTTTCCTCTGATTTTTTGGGTTAACTTTTGACAATTCTACGTCTGTGTCTGCAGCTCACGCAAGGGTCGCATTTGCTGATTGGTCTGATTGATGATGGTGTCTAAATGTGGAGCTGTCTCACAGTCTACAGTTGTCCTTTGGGTGTGTGTCATGGTCTGATTGATGATGGTGTCTAGATGTGGAGCTGTCTCACAGTCTACAGTTGTCCTTTGGGTGTGTGTCATGGTCTGATTGATGATGGTGTCTAGATGTGGAGCTGTCTCACAGTCTACAGTTGTCCTTTGGGTGTGTGTCATGGTCTGATTGATGATGGTGTCTAGATGTGGAGCTGTCTCACAGTCTACAGTTGTCCTTTGGGTGTGTGTCAACAGTCTTTGAGCTGTTTGCCACCAGCGTTTTTCAGTGCCGTGTCTTGTTGATGTTCCATCCAGGCGGATCACTTCCAGGCAGTCTGTCAATGTAAGCGGTGAACCTGAGTTCTGTTCTTGTTTGTCCTCTGATGCAGACTGTGTCAGTATGTATTTATACGTTCCGGAAAGATGTTGAACAAAGAAACCGTGATAAGCCGCAGCCTTTAGCGGCTTCAGTTGATGTATGAAGCCAGTCTCCGACTGTGTAATGTACAAGAATCAAAATGCCGGCCTCTGCACATAGAAATTATTTCGTAATGGAAAAATTGCGTATTACTCTATAAAGAAAATACCCCTTATAGACAACTACTTACTGAAAACATTTACCTTGTTTGTATCGAACATGAGGTGGTTTACAAACAGAAAGAGGGATGAATCTGAGAATGAACTATGTACAGTTTCTGTATTGTTTCTTGTCCTAACTTTTGTTTATAGTGTATGAGTGGAGCTGTATCACCAGCTGAGTTCTGTAAACTTTCTTGCTCATTGGGAGAGATATGATGCTGCATCTGTTGTTTGTTAAGCTGTCATACAATATTAGTTTTGCTCACTCAACAATCTGCCTGCTTTATAATACAACCGTTAAGTATACTTGAAGCTATACTTAATTTTCATCTGTGACACGAATTACTCTTTGTAATGCTTGTAGGGTGTTATCGTGACCATAGTAACATTCTCTCAGCCGAACTGCTGAAATTCTTATTACATTCAGCTGCACCTGGTTTAACAAATCGTTCAAAACAATGATACAGCTCCAAATGAAGATGGCCCAAATCACAGCAGTCTGTTATACTTAAATGCATCGATGAACCCATATATAAATACAAATCGGTCGACAATCAAAAGGTAGGTGAAAATGACCTTGGCAGTCACCATCACACACATCGTTTATACGCCACAGCTCAAACACTGTGCACATACTCAATAAGCACTTTCCTTACTTATCAACACAGTGTCTTCCTCGCATCTGTTGCCCAAGCATAAAAACACTTCTGGTTTGAGAATAATTAGCAGACCTGTCAGCAGACATATCTAGGCCAAGATTAGCAGTTGTAACATTCAAGTCTCCGTTTGGTAACAAGACAGACGCAATTTTGAGGAGAGATACACAACACTGCGAAAGACAGTGATCCTTATCTCTGACCCAAGGAGCTGGGTGCTAGACAGAAAACCATGAACATAAGCATAAACCAGTGGTCTTTGCTCTGCGTGAAAAACGAATAATGAAATGACATCGACCGCCGGCAGCGAATAAGGGGAGAGTTAATTTCCTAGATCACGACTGCAGCATTGGCAGTGGAGGGTGACCGGCAGGTGCTGAAGGTTAGGGTTCGAGTGACATAAGAGGAGATGGAGAGGCGATTGGGCCAGGGAAATTTTCCCTTGACTTGCAGCAGAACCCTCCCCTCTCTTTCCTCTCATTATTCACCCTGCCCGCAATAAAGATTACCGCAAGCCATTTTCAGTTCTTGACCTAAGGTTTGGTGTTAGGCCTGATGTGGCGTTCGTGGTCAGACTGGCCAGAAACGCTATGATTGAGGTTGGAGTCTGTTGTTTCCAAAGCAGAGGCGTCCAAGCAGATGTTAATGTCACCACAAGATTTGCTGCTAAGCCAGGAGAAGCTGGGTCATGCTGATGTGCTGCCATCATAAAAGGTAACGACCTCTCTGCATCCAAGCCTCAGGCTCACAGCCACTTCACGCTGTTTACAACTCACATGACCACGGGGATGGGGGGTGGGGTGGGGGTGGGGGGTGGGGGGGGGGACTCGAAAGACCTGCAAAAACGAGATTGAAGCACGCGATACTTAAAGCTCCCCTCCCCACAAAAAAGTCAGTCAGTTGTGTGTTGATGAAAGCACAGAAGAACAGGAGCAAACCTTCTTTTGGGATGGGAATCAGACCCGTCTGTCCACGACGATGAAGAGCACGTTTTCGCATCAGCTGAGACTCCACAGCAGACACAGCAACGCTGAGCGTTATTTGCTTCCTTTGCTGTGACGAGCTGTTGATTTTGCACAGATTGGATACAAAGTACTTGAGGTGGTCAACTTCTTCGGACGCCTGTCCGCTCAGTCCATGCTGATTGCTGCTTATGTTTGGAACAGCTG
>JADBJO010008462.1:34701-64701 GCA_016801955.1 Conus betulinus
GAGTTCCACTCTCTTTTTTCCTACACCCAGGGACCGTATTCACTTTCAGTTAACCCCACTCACTGTCTACCCAAAACTCTAAAAATGGCCATTTCATTTCCTCTTATAGGCAACCAATCACAAAACAAAAACCATCACAATAACCAAACCATGGCCTACACTAGGACCATGACACCCCCCTCCCCAGGGCAAGAATTACCCAAAGGGGAATTCGTCCAAATATAGGGGCAAATCATCAGCAATCAGATATAACATATAAATGCAAATATGAAAGCAGGTCCTCTGAAACATAAAGCTGAGCACGCATAGCTAAACATCCACAAAATATTGCATAGGTACGTCCGTATTCGGATCAATGCAAAGAGCATAGAACACAAGTTCCACCATCAGTCATAAAGTGCATATATGACCTTTGAATATTGTCACTATACACAAAACCGGAAATGAAACAACAGGATTACCAACAGCCTTGCCCCAACACAGGAACAAGCGCAATGCAAAACACTGCATACACGCATAAGGATGAACAAATCGTTACATGCCAATATTATCGTAAGCAAATATATAGTATTTCCATACAATATGAACAAGTTTATGCAAAAAAAAAAAAAAAAAATGTAATCTTGTATACTGAACACCACCTCACCTGTAACTAACCATGAACTATTTACAGGTAGTGTCAAAATTAACGACCCTAATCACCAATAGTTTTAAAATACTATGGGCATAATTTGCCAAATCAGGCTCAAAACCCTGGTAGATACAGGTCTCCTTCTGGACCTACAAATAGGCAAAATGGGAAAGTCAGTCACCAACGTCCTCAGTCTGGAACGCAAGACCGATAATGGTGTGGTATTTATGCCCCGAGGGCAGTCAGTGTTTGCAGAAGTCTCATCCTCGGGACAGCAAGTCCGCAAAAACATTGGCAGTACCAGGAATGGGTTCGACCCTAAAATCAAACTCCTGGATGGACAGAGGCCAACGCAGAAGGCGGGCGGTTATTTTTCGTCTTTGAAGTTCTCAAAAATGTGAGTGGCCGATGATCAGTTTGTAATACAAACTGCCTTCCTGAAAGAAACCTGGAGAACTTCTCTAACGCCCATACAATAGCGTGACACACTCTCGCTCAATAGTGGAGTATCTTTGTTGGGGTTGAGAGAACTGTTTACTGGCATACTGTACAGGATGGAGTAAGCCATTTCTCTCCTGCATGAGACAAGCCCCATGCCAGAACTGCTCGCATCTGTGCGCAAGACAAAAAATCCTGAAGAAGATCTGGGAGGAGGAGAACTGGGAATCTGTTCAAAATGCTCTGCACTGCCTCTTGGCACTTTTGACAGTCATCTGTTGACTGAATTTGTCTGCGTTTCTCACCCTTGGCGAGATCAGTAAGAGGGGCAGTAATACTAGCAAAATGCGGTACGTATCGACGATAATACGAAAGCAGAGATACAAAAGTGATCTAACTTGTTTCTTGGAAGAGGGACGACAAAATCTTGTCAACCTTTTTCGCCTCAGGACGAATCTGTCCCACTGATATCATATGACCCAAAAACTCCAGTTCTTGGAACCCAGCATGAATTTTAGATGGGCGAGCAGTCAGCCCAAACTGTCGCAGACAACAGAAAAGAAGGCGCAGAAAATGAAGCAGTTGGTCCCATCACTGCGTAGCCAACAGGATGTCATCAAAGAAGCTAACAACTGAAATTCATGTAGGGTCAAACGACGCATCATCCTGGCAAACGTAGCAGGGGCATTTTCCTCACCCAATGGTACAAACCAAACGGTGTTTGGAACGCTGTTTTATGCCTGTCTCCTGCAGCCATAGGAATTTACCAGTAACCTTTTGCAAATCGATTTTGACAAAATACTCTGATTTTGACAACTGACAAAACAACTCCTCAACATCTGGGATGGGCTCAGAATCGAATACAGTGACTTTGAGGGCACGCTAATCTATGCAAAATCTGACCGAGCCATCCGGCTTACCCACCAGTACGACAGGGGCACTGTAGGGTGAAGTAGAAGCCTCAATAACACCTAACTCAAGCATGACCTTGAGATCTCTTCCACAACCTGACGCTTAGCAAATGGAAGGGGATATGTTTTTATCCGCACTGGTGTGTCTGAAGTCAAGTTAATCACATGAGGATCCACGTTAACAGCCTCACCTGGTTTGTCTGTAAGGACATCCGAGAAGCCTTGTAATAAAGAAGTCAACTGTCGCTTCTGAGAAGCAGAAAGGTCAGGATTGATGTGAACATCCTTGTATGACTCACCTTTAACAGAAAGGGTGGGTAACACAACTCCATCGTCTGATACATCTTCAACAACACCTACCGCAGAAAAAAGCAATGGTAGGGGACGGTGTAGACAATGAAGTGATAGACATATCCTTGGACTGAGTGACCTGGGACTCAGTGGCAACACATGAACCAGCAGAACAGAGTTTAACTCAAAATCCGATCTTAAAGAAGGGATTTTGACAGTCAGAGGGACATGAAGATTGATGCAGACATTGCATCTGTCCATATACAAACGCAGCATGTTGATATGGAAAAATTTATCCTTGCCGTCCATGGTTAATGACATAGTTAACTGGACAGCGTTTTTCTCTTTTACAACATATGGCCCTTTCCATGAAACCTTCAGTTTATTGTGTTCGTCCGTTAGCAAAAACTAACACCTTGTCTTTAACAGCCAAAGAACGAGGCTTAGATTTTCTGTCTGCAAACACTTTGTATTTGTCGGTGTTCTTGTCAGATGTTTGTTGCGCTATCTTGCAACAGTCCCAGATGCGGTTGTATAGGTCATACACATATTGGTACATATTTTTGTCTTCAGGACGAAACTCGAAACTCGAAATCTTTAATGAGGGTGAATAGATAAGCTGGAAGCTTTTTTACACACTATGCCCTCAAAATACAATAAACAAAAGGAACAATTACATCAATTGACAAAATTAAACACAGCAATAAGAAAAAAACTACAAAAAAAAAAATAAATAAAATTGTAAGCAATCTCATTATAACGTATTACACACACACACACACACACACACACACACACACACACACACACACACACACACACACACACACACACACACACACACACACACACACACACACACACACACACAAAAACTGGACATACGTAAACATCACATAGGCATACATAAACATTTCATAAGTCAATCATGTCATATGACTTATAGCACAGCCGACCACGAAGGCCAACTCAGGGCTGCTACAACTTGTTTGTGTCAAAAGGAACATCAAACTTGGGAGAATATACAGTTAAGTGAAACATATTTACAAATGGTCTATAAGGTATTTGAAATATGCTTTTTTAAACGATGTTAAAACTATTTTTCTGTTTTAAATGTGTAGGTATTACATTCCATAATTTACTACCAGAGTAAATAAGGGATGACTTGAAAAGATCTGTTCGTGGTCGAGGGGTATATAGTATATTTTTGCCTCGAATTTTAATTAATGGGAATTTGTCATGAAGATAAGATGGCGCAAGATTATTAATATTTTTTATACATAAAGACAGCTTTATTAAAGCAACATTTTTGATCGAATGGAAGAATGTTAAGATCTTTATAATCACTAGCTTGTAGAGAAGATTTCAAGAGTATCAGCTTAATAGCACGTCTGTACATGCTTTCTAGTGGTTTTAAGCAATTTTTGCTGGCTAAATCCCAGCATGTAGAGGCGTAGTTAAAGTCTGGTTGTACATATGCATAGAAATATAACTTTCTCGTATGTTGATCAAGGAAATTCTTGATTCGGTTCAACAAGAATAATTTTTTAGATAACCTTTTTGACAAATCAGAAATATGATTAGACCATGAAAGATTATTATCAACTGTAAGGCCTAATAATTTGTGTGATTTAACTTCTTCTAAGACTTTATCTTGTATACGTATTTTAAACAAATCAGTTTTCATATTTTGACGTTTTTGCCTGGTTGTAGTCATCATGAATTTAGACTTTTGAGGATGGAGGGCCATATGGTTCAAATTAGTCCACTTTTCAAGCTTATTGAGATCATTCTGTAATTTGATACATACTGAGTCAGCATCTTTGTCTTTATTATGGAAGAGTAGTGTCATCAGCAAAAAGCTCACAGTGAGAAGATATATGTAAGGGGAGATCATTTATATATACTGAGAATAAGATAGGCCCCAGGACTGACCCTTGGGGAACGCCATAATTTACTGGCATAAGAGAGGAAGTAACGGAATTTTTTAAGACTATTTGTCACCTACAGTTGAGAAATGAGGAAATGAGTTTAAGAGCTTCAGCGGATAAACCATACAATGTTAGTTTTCTTAACAGTAGATTGTGATCTATAGTGTCAAATGCTTTAGCAAAGTCGACAAAAATTGTTCCTGTGAAGAGATCATTGTTTATGTTTAAATGCCATTGCTCAATTATATTAGTTAGCAAGGTGTGACAAGAATGATTTTCTCTAAATCCGCTTTGATTAGAATGTAGTAAATTGTATTTCATGAAATGTTTTTGGATATTATATTTGATGTGTTTTTCAAGGGGTTTAGACAGAATAGATAGGATAGATATAGGTCGGTAGTTAGAAGGATCAGTAGGATCACCAGATTTTAAAAAAAGGTAAAACTTTAGCATCTTTGAAGGATTGTGGAAAACAACCTTTATCAATGGAAAGATTGTAGATATATGTAAGATGCTCTGATATAATCGGAGCAGCTATTTTCAAAATTTTACCATCTATATCATCTAAACCTCGAGAACTGGACTGATTTAGTGAACGTAATTCCTTATAGACTTCATGTACACCAATAAACTCGATTTGAAGATTAGATTTTATGTTTTTTGATACACAGTAAGCTTTTAGCTCAAGTAGGTCATTATCTTTTGAACAGTCAGCTTTGATCGTCTTTTCTGCAACAGTTGTGAAGTAATCATTTAAGAGTTCAGCAGACAATGTTCTCTCAGAAGGAGCACTAGAAGAGACAAGGTTTTACCGGAGAGCTCATTGATAGCTTTCCAGATCGATTTAGAATCTTCTTTACGGGAAATAAGGTCACTGAAATATTTCTTTTGGCGGCTCTTTCATATCCGTTACCTTGTTTCTTTGCTTTTTAAATTTATCATCTTTACCATTTGTTTTCAATAGAATATCTCGTAAATTAATGGCCTTATCGATTTTTTCATTATACCACGGTGGCTTACCCCTTGGTTTGACACGTTTAGTTACCGATGGCACGTGTTTGTTAAAGACAGAGATAAATATGTCATACCAAGCAGCCAGTGCTCCATCAGGGTCGTTGTACTGAGGACATAACGGAAGCCAGATGATGAAGGTTCAAATGGTCTGACAATATCCATGGCGACTTTCTCGAAAGAACTGAGATCAACGGCATCTTGTGTACTGGGACACAAGGAACCCGATTTCGTGCGACTGTTCTTTGACACGTGTCACATGAGTGACAACAGTTGGAAATTGCACATGAAACGGATAGTGGATCAGGGTTTTTCAATATCGATCTCAAAACAAAAGAATGCCGATTTATACAATTAATCAAAACTGGATCCACATATCCACTTACCCTAAGTGTACTTGGGTCTGGCCCCCAGCCCAATACCGCAGCCTGCATATTTAACTTGGGGCTTAACCCCTCTCTAGCTGTCAGAGAAAGAAGGGCATGTAACAGAACTGTGGTGCCTGTTGTGAATGCGAATGTAGGAATCTATTTTTCAACAAAGCTTAGTTTTTGTTGCTGCCTGTCGTGACCTTACAAGCAGAGCAAAAAAACAGCTTTGCATTGTATTTTACAATATTTAAGCTGAAGTGTAACTCACTCATGCCTTTTTTTTTTTTAGCTGTTTGACTCACAGGTTTAATCTAATGCTCAGTACAGTGCACATTTATGGGGTCTTGACAATGCCAGAACCCTTTGTCAATAACTGCATTTGTTTGCTACCAAACGTTTCTTGGCCATTGAAATGCGAGCACCTAATGACCTGGTGTAGAGGACACAAAGAGATATCCCATCGACATAACCCACCTATAAAGTGCATCAGGTTTTCCTTAAAACTTACGAGAACGGACGAGTGTAGATTACCTTACAAGGCCTGCAGATTGCTTTTTGATTTTTGATTTGGGGGGAACAAAAAATGGGACTCAAATATTCGCTGTGCATGATTGCACATGTTTGGATTTGGATATGAATGACTATATCAAGGCGTGGAAGGGATAAACGAATTTCTGAAAAAAGTTTTATGAAAAGGTTGATTTCGTGCAGATAGGAAGATTGGAATTGCATATTATTGATAGTGATAGGTTTAATGTTTACAGAACCTTTTTGCACTGTTCTTGATGCTGAAGCGTACTCATCAGTCAGTTTAGACAGGCATTTAAGATACACAATGATAAGATCTAGACTTCTAATTTCTGAAACTGCAGTACATCATTTTCGTTAAGAGCACACGGTTAAGACGAATCAATATGTCCACTTTGTTTAAAAGAGAAAGACACGAGGTGAATTTCGTTCTATGTTGTCCTATTGTCTTTGACTTGAGAGCACAGTATATTCCTTTAAAATATTACAAGGTGCCAAGCCAGTTTAAATTTGCATTGCTTATGGCATGTATACGTAAAACAACGGTCAAAAACCTGTTAGTCTATCTTTATAAGGCTGTTAAGCTGAACTGCATTCTCAGTTGTTGAATATATTGCTAATTGAGTTATGGACAATGCCCAAGACGGGGGAAATCGTGACGGTATTGCTTAAGTGCACTAAGCTGATGTATTATTAGTCAGGCTTAACACAAAGTTATCTTTGCACTTATACACGCATATGCACACTCATGCACCCACCAAACATTCACCGCTCTCTGGGAATGGGATGTGACATATTCGGTTCACTCCTAACATGGCTGAGAACAAGAAATACAATTTCTATGCTACGTATAATCAAACATGATAAATCCAATTACGCAAAATGGGATAATCAAAACATTAAAGATCAATACTTCCTAATCCTGGGTTATAATAAAATGGCTTCTTACCTAATTACACAAAATGGATAATAAAAACACAAAAGATCAATACTTCCTAATCCTGGGTTACAATAAAATGGCTTCTTGCCTGATTACACAAAATGGGATAATAAAAACACAAAAGATCAATACTTCCTAATCCTGGGTTACAATAAAATGGCTTCTTGCCTGATTACACAAAATGGGATAATAAAAACACAAAAGATCAATACTTCCTAATCCTGGGTTACAATAAAATGGCTTCTTGCCTGATTACACAAAATGGGATAATAAAAACACAAAAGATCAATACTTCCTATTCCTGGGTTATAATAAAATGGCTTCTTACCTGGCCAGGTTTCCACACACACAACCACATGTTCACGCCACACCACAGTTCTTGAAACAAGTCTCTTGAAGTTTTCTTCAGCACGGGGTGATGGTGACGCCCTTGGTTGGCTGGCTCCAGGTTTCAGGACTGGGTCTATGTGGTCGTCTCTGGGAACTCGACGTAGAAATCTTCTTCGTCTCTTTCACCCACCTCTGGGTTCAAACTCAGTTTGTCTCACCTTCACCCACCTCTGGGCTTCAAACTCAGTCTTTTCTCTTCCAGCTTGTCTTTTACGCTAAGACCTTGCTGTCACTTCTGTCTCCCAGACCACCTTTCTCTCAACCTACCCTGTCTGCTCACTCTCCCCTCCTCTCTCTCCTCTGCTCTCTTCTCTCTCTCTCTCTCTCTCGTGGTGGTGTTCTCCTCTCCCATCACGCTGTTCTCCCTCAGTTTATATAGGAATGGACACAAAGGATTTTCCTTCGGACCATGCTTTTGTCCATGCTGCTTCTTCACTACCTTGTTCACAAGTAGGCCTACAGTGAATTCCGCTTTCACTACATTCCTCCACATGTCAGCATTTGCACAAATCCTTCCCTGATTGATTAGCAAACAACCACTTGGCACCAGATGGACATCGAAATTTCCCGCCGACTTCGGGGGTCACTTGACACAGTAATTATCCTAGAGAGGGCTGCGACAACAACGTCCACGCGCATTCAACCAGCCTGACAATAGCATCAACACAGTGCCCCACGGCAATACCATCTGAACGAGCCCAAGACTTCTGCTCTTCAAGGTCTGTTTACAAAGCAGCCTCAGCAGACTGAGTATTTAGCACTTACTTGATGCTCTGAGGTCCTAGTGGTTACATTCCTTCCCTCTCGCTATCGGGAAGGTTCGAACTCGGGAGGGTCCTCACCACCTTACGTGCCATCTATCACCTGACCACGTCAGCCTCCTTGACACACTTCGACTCTATGCGTTAGGTGAAGGCGTACTGGCAATGTGTCTGTAACTTATTTCTCTACCACGCACAACATTCCTTTCCTCTAAAGCGTTTTAAGGCCTTTTGTGACAGGTTTCAGTCCTATGACAGACAATACCACTGCTCATTAATGTCAATTCTTAAAAAAAAAAAAAAAAATATATATATATATATATATATATATGTACCCCTTCATGAAGGGCAATGGCATCAACATGAATAAACTTTCCATGCTCTCTCTCTCTCTCTCTCTCTCTCTCTCTCTCTCTCTCTCTCTCTCTGTGGTTTAAATGTCAGAAGGCGCCTGACATTGGTTCTCACGAGTCCATTTCATAAAATCAGGGTATTCTTTGGTCTCAGACCCTAAGGTGTGAAGACGCTTGCACAATCTACAGGCTGGCTGAGCTGAGATGCTGACAATTTGATCCTTGGTTTGCAGCAAGTGGGCGTAGGCCTGAGGGTCTGCAATGAGCGTTTTCAAATGGATAGCTAGCCTTTTAGGACTAGGGAAGTCGGCTGTATTGAGAAAGGTACCGGGAACAAAGTATCGACTATAATTTGCGCCTCCTCGGGACAATGGGCACAACGTCAACATTCTTAAATATTTGAAAAAACTTTTCCGTCACGTAGTCTTGGCAGATTGAATTTTCAAATGATAGGTAAAAGTAGTATGTCGTGCTTACAAGTCGTAGGCATTGGGATTCATTCTTTCGTGAGCACGTTCTGTTTGAACACGCCCATATATATCCACGTCTATGTGTTTCTTCAGCTCTTCAACGTAGCGTTCTCTTTTACTTTGGGTTTCACAGTGACTAACAAACCAGGCTATTGCTCGCGTTTTCTTCAGTGCAATACTGGTGTAGTTTTTCACAGTAGGTGCAGAGCGAACAGTGAATATACATAGGGAGTAAAGACATCGGAATCGAGTCTGTAGCCCATGGTCCAGTTGAAGACATTCTTCCAGCTTGGTGAATCGTGAAAACCTCTGTAGTGCTCAGGAGATTCCATAGCATGGGCTATCCATATTTGTTTTGACGAATACCTGGGAGGTGGTGTCTTGATTTTCAGATGACAGACAGTGACAAAGACAGCATCGGCCAACGGAAGTAACTTTTGGTCATCGATGAATTTACAAGCGTTGTACCTGCATCTTCTCTCTGAACATGTTCTGGTAGTATTCGTCATGTTCAAGCGACCACTGCTCACGATTTAGGTTCACTATCAGTCTTGTCCTTGACTCCTGTGGCTGGCGTGCTTGGCAAACCTCATAAGTCATGTATGCGAAATCCTCGGGTTGACCTGACTCGTTGAGAACATTTTGGATACGCTTCCGATCTGCTGTGTTGCATTCTGCTGTGGTGGAGTTAGCTGAGCAACTGGAATTGCCTCGATTGACTGTTTCTAGAACGCTTAGAAAACGAAATGAACTACTGGTTGGTTTGATCTTCAGCCATGGCGAACTATGAAAATCCACCACGTGGATGAGGATGCAGTACAGGAGCACGAATCCGATGAGAACACGTATGAATGTTCGGCCTGTCACAAGAGCTGCCATTTTCCTGAAACAAACACAAAGTTGAGATGCATTTCAATGTAGGAAACGGGAGGGTTCTGAATCATACTGAGTGTTATGGAAGGTGCGCGGTGGCGTGTTTTGCTGTCGGACTCTCACCTGAAGAAGTACGCATGTACAGCTTTTTCCCTACACGCTCCCACACCACACGAACATAGACAGCCAGGCGACAACTTATGTTTCTTTTCTTTTTCTTTTTTTTTTTTTTTTTTTTTTTTTTTTTTGCTTGAACCATTAAAATCATAACAAATACATGTTACACATTAAGCGTAGGAAAGCACATCAATTAGGGTCACGCCATGACCAAGGGTGCGCAACAACACTAGATACTATTGTGTCATATCAAACATATATTTCATTTTCCAAGTGCAGGCTACGCTGACTACCTAGAGCAGTATCACAGCAAACAGTTCTTGCACTTGGCCGCGTCTGGCCCAGGTCACGCAGTCTTCACACAGATCAGAAGTTGCTACGGAAGCAGCTCGTGAAGTCCTTCAAGGGACTTCCACACAACGTAACAAGTTTCTCTCACCGTCGTCTCGACGTAGAACGAAGCCGCTCACGGAAGCAGTTTGTGGAGTCCTTCCTGGGACTCCCACACAACAGAAGAACACACGTCGCCGTCTCGACGCAGAACGAAGCCCTTTAACTTACACAGTGTCTCCTGACCACTCGGTCAGCCTCTCCAACCCCCCGCAGGACGGAGATAGCGGCTGGGCTTGGATGCCCCCACACCCAGCTGGGAGTCAGCTCCAGGTCGGACACAGGGTTTCATCAACACCTGGGAACTGACAGCTTCCTTGATAATTTAGCCTGCTTACTACATATCTATCGCTCTTGTTTGTCACTAGCAGTCACTCTTCACATTGTAGATTCCACTGGAATTTGGGAGAAAATACCCATTATAAAAATCTGCCGAGTTTCTATACAGTAGGGGCATTACAACAGAAACATTTCCTTGTTTAAACACCTTCATGTTTCACCTTTAAGGAAAGGAAATCCATTCATAACCCCTCCCAATATGCTAAGGATACAAATCATGACAGGAACGATCATAAAGGAACGATTCCCTTTTGTCCTTTTTTTTTATCGAGAAAAGAATGTTTTTATCTTTTCACACATCATCACTAGACGATTTCCGTTCGTCCTTTTATCATCAAGAAAAGAATGTTCATCAGCATCATCATCACTGGACGTGTCCAATTACATATCAAGGAACGATTTCCATTCGTCCCTTTTCATCAAGAAAAGAATGTTTTATTATCTTTCCACATAAGGAGTCAGAATATATTTCCAATAACTTATGCACAATCATTTTCATTGCTCATTTCCAGAGCCCACCAGCACTCACGGATCACATCATTATTATACATCAGGGGGAAAAGACAAACAACTTTTTTTTTTCAATAATACATTGATTCAACTAGATTTCTTTTTTTCCCCGATCGCATATAAGTACACATATTGTTTTTTCCCATCTATTCACTCTATTCTTCTCACCACCTCTCGACTCACACATTCACTAACTACAACTTCCTACTGTCACCCTGCCTTGTCACATTTTGTTAATCACCAGATGTATCAAGGGAGCAATGAAAAATTTTAGGCCTATATTAGCAGTAGGCCTCTGTCGGTCATAGCTGACCATGAACAGAGTATATCCGACCTACGATTTACATCTGTCCGGGCTGTCCGCTCGCCCCGAGCAGCGTGGCCTGTGGCTGTAGAGACCGATACAAGAGTGACAGTCCGTCTCAATGGTCACATAGGATTATGGCTTCGCATAAAATCATGTTTTAATACATGAGATTTTGATCAGTTTGCATTTTCATCTCAGTTTTTGGATTCATTGCACTTGTGGTACGACTTTCCCATGAAAGCCTGTACAGTAAGAACAATCGCACCAGAACCTTGCTTTTACGACTAACCAATGATATTGTTACGAGTAACTGACAAAATTCTCAGTGGCACCAAAAGGCCATGCTGTTCTCACTGTCAGGATTAACCCGTGAAGTTCCAACTGTCACGACAAGCCTACACGTTCTTACTGTTGTGACTAGCCCATGAAACACTTATTCTCCCGGCGAGGTCGATATCATTCTCACTGTTATGATGAACCCTGAAATTCTTACTATCACTACCCTACAAGTTCTTACCGTTGAGACTAACTGTAAGATACTTACTGTTACGACAAGCCCTTGTTGTTCTTACTGGTACACCTGACCCATGAATCCTTACTGCCACGACCAAAACCCATGTAATGCTTGCTGTTATAACTGACCAATGAAATCCTTACTTCCACGACAAACCAATGTGATTTTTACTGTAATAACTGACCCATGAAGCTGTTACTGTTACGACAAGCCCATGTAATTCTTTGTGTTGTAGTTCTTACTCTCACAAGCGACCCATGAAATCGTTACTGTCACGACAAGCCCATGTAGTTCTCACTGTTGCGACTGACCCATGACATTCTTACTGGCACAACTTAACGTTATAACCGACACATGAAATTGTTACTGTCACGACAAGCCCATGTAGTTCTTACTGGCACACCTGACCCATGTAATTCTTATTGATATGACAAATTAATGAAATTCTCATGGTTACAACAAACTCATGAAAAGATGAATTTTACTAGTCTCATGAAGTACTACATTCCTTATCAACGCGATGTTATGGATCAATTGTCCTGTGAAATGAAAGAAATTTCTAATAAAATACAGTTTCAAAACAATACATATATGTCACTGTCGAGCGAGAGATGGAAGTGGGCTCGCGCGCACACACGCATGCACGCACGCACACACACCGTTGGCATCCGTCTGCTACGAGAGACATAGCGTTGCACTATGGATCGGTCAGTTGCGGAATTGCAGCGCCCGCTGTGGCAGAAGAGCCCGAGCCTCGAGCGGCAGACTCTGTTGCAGTTACTGCAGGTGAAGTCTCGGTCCTGAGTGTCTGTGGGTGCCGACGCAGTTCTATGTCGTCTGCGGCACCTCTGTTCTTTCCACTGGGTCTCTATCCTCTGCTCTGCTTGCTTGATGCTGGTCTTGACGGTGGACCGCCAGTTGACTCGGTCTGAAGCTGCTGATTCCAGCTTTGCTGGGTCGAGGCAGCCTGGCCTCGAGTCGCGCTTGCATACCTCCTTGTAGCGTAGGGCGGGCCGTACGGAGCCTGTAGCCAGCTCGCCGTCCAGGTTTTTGTTTTGTTTGTTTGTTTGTTTGTTTGTTTTTTTGAAGCTGGTTCATTGAGGATAGGAAAGAGTGTTGCACCGCGAATCCGACGCCATACAGTCGGTGCTCCTCTGGCTCCAGTCCTTGCCAAAAGAAACGTGTGGTCCTTCTCTCTGAGGTTGCTGTCCGAAGGAGTCGTCTCTTACAGCGTGGCGATGTCGATGTTGAACCTCTTCAGCTCACGGTCGATGATGGGCTGTTTTACTTGCGCCATCAATTTGCTCGAGGTCGTCAGAAAGGCCAGAACACATCGTTCTGACGCTCCGGGTTGCCAGCCGCAAGGTTGGTGATTTTGATTTCTTTCTTCTATCTTCTTTTCTTGGTGAAGGGTTTACAGTGTGCTCTTCGATCATTTCCCCTGAGCTCCAAGCATCCACTGAAACAGACAGCCTGTGGCGGGTCAGCACCTTACTGGCTGGGGGCTGCCCAGCTTGAGCCGGGCTGTAGCTGACCAGTGGTACGCGGTGGTCCCGCCCACCCTCAGAGACAAGCCGTAGCTCCCGAGTTTACGCTGGTACACTCCGAGCTTATAACTCGTTACTGCTGTCCCCCGCATTGTTTCTGTCGCTGGGATATCGGCACTGGAGTAGCATCTCCAGGGCGCACGCCTGGGCGAAGTGTGTGGAGATCCTGGGGTGTCCAATCGCCAGAATCCACTTTCAGCTTTGCTGACAGGATCCAACGGAAAGGACAAGTCAGAACAGTATGGTGCCAGCACAGCTGCAGAAGTCGCTGAAAGGTGTCACGTTCTGTCGACCAGCTGCCTTAGGGGCTCCATCCCGGATTTTCTTTCAGGGTTAACGCCCTTAGCCTTTGTCTCTCCCGAGACGTCCACAAGGTATCAAAGCCATTTGACCCTTAGGTAGGAGTCTCATTTGTTGGCAACAGGGCATATTTCTTGTAGTTTAGCCTGAGTCCACAAGGTCCCAGTTGACGTGTGTCGCCACATGGAGACAGTACACAGGGCTTGCTGGTGGACAGCCTATATACTGGCACAGAAATATTGACACATTCTGCTCTCCTTTTCACAGCACTGCAAGCAGAGATGCCAGTCAGCGGTGTAGGCTGAAAACGAGAGATGACAAGCACACAGACACTTCGATTATACACTAAGTGCTTCACACCAACCATTAAGACACCATACAATTTCGAACGCAAAATCTGTTGTCTTGTTTTTAATGTTATTTATATTCCAACTCGGGGAGCACACAAAGGATGCCTTTATCGGTAAACAATCAGCGTGGAACGAAATCTCGATGGAAAAAAACGTTAATATCAAAACCACCATTCCCCATCCCCACACCTCATCCCTCCCTCACAATCGTCCTCTAACCCACGCTCTCCCTAGAACACGCTTGAGATTAATCGGTGACAACCAGAGTAAGAATACAGGAGCGTATCATGAAAATGTAGTAGTACAGTAACTCTAACACATATACTCCCAACAGTTTAAAAACACATGGCAACTATCGAACTAAAAAGCGTCGTTTTAAAGGTAGTCAATGGTATATATATATATATATATATATATATATATATATATATATATATATATATATATATATATATCACTCTCTCTCACACACACACACACACACACACACACACACACACACACAACCCTCGCCTCCTCCCAGTCACCCTGTTTTGTCTTTGTTTCTGATCTAGTAGCAAAGTGAGTCGACTGCAGGCGGAAATCTAAACAAATCTTAAATAAATCTTAGCGAACCTCTCAGAGAAACGTGGACAAACGAGTCACACAACGCCTTCTTCCTTGCGCTGAACTCTGAAGCGATCAAAACTAAGTGAATTTTCAACAAAGGAAGATACAAAAGTTGACTGCAGGGTCCGTGGCGAAAATGAAATAATAATAAAGTTTATAAAAAAACCTTTTGGTGGTAGTTGAACCCCTTGGAAAATAGGATACTGACCCGTCAGTATCCTATTTTCCAAGGGGTTCAACTACCACCAAAAGGTTTTTATAAACTTTATTATTATTTCATTTTTAAGTGAATTTTTGTTGTTCTATTGGAAAGACCAGAACCAAGGGCTCTGTGGGCTGGCTCCCCACTTTGCCTTCAACATGTGGCTACGAAAAACAAAAGGAAAAGATGCTCCCAGGATTCACCGAAAGGGGGAGAGAATGATGAATCCATCGGTGCTCAACCAATCACGACTGCAAATCCCAAACGGACTACGAACATGGACCAAATGGAATATCCATGTGTCTGTGGAAAGCGTTTCGCTACCACCCGTGGCATGAAGATCCACAGAACACAAAGATGGGATGTGTGAAGACTCATCTGAATGAGCAGCAGCGCACTGCATCAGCAGATAAGACGTCGGAAGACCAAGGCCAGGATTTAAACCACAGTGCCAAGGACATCCACGCTGTGGTTCGGATGAGGAATTTGCACAGGCCCTCGATGCCAGGCGCCTGAAACTCAACCTGCCACGAGCAAACGAGACTGAAGATTGGGAGAAACTGGATGCAAAAATCGTCCAAAGACTCGATGCACTGATAGGGAAAAGCACCCTGGAACACAAACTAGCCACATATGGGGACATTGTGTATGCCACATGTAGAGACGCCTATGGAGCAAAACTACCCAAAGAGAAACACCTCCAAAGAAATCCAGACGCCAAGAAGAGATGGACAAGATCAGGGTCCAAAAGAAAAACCTCAAGAAGCAAATGAAGACTGCTCTGCCAGCTGAAAAACAAAGGCTTGGAAAAAAACTCTGGGAAGACTGAAAGCAAAACACAGCGCCCTCAGCAAAGCGGAATCTGCGAGGAAGAGGAAAAGAGCAAAAGAAGAAGACACAAGAGCGTTTCTTCAGAGACCCTTCCAGTTTGCCAAAACTCTGTTCGAGCAGCCAAAATCTGGGACCCTAAGGGTAGACAAAGGAGTTCTTGAGCAGCATCTGAGAAAAACATACTCTGACTCACAGAGCAAAGCACCACTCGACATTCAAGGTCTGGTGTGGCCAACCAATCCTGAGGAACAGTTCAATGACAAGCCTCCAACGTTGGCGGAAATCAAGAAGGTGGTCGACAAAGCCAGAGCCAAATCATCACCAGGGCCAAACGGAATACCTTACCAGCTGTACAAGAAATGTCCAAAGGTGCTGGAGTGGCTCCACAGGCTGCTGCGATCAGCTTGGAGAAATCAGAAGATCAGCGGCCAGTGGATGACGGCAGATGGTGTGTACATCCCCAAAGAACAAAACTCAAGTGACATCAGCCAGTTCAGGCCAATATCACTACTGAACGTCGAAAGGGGAAAATCTTCTTCTCTGTCATGGCAGCAAGGCTGACCAAGTACCTCATGGAAAACAAGTACTTGGATGTGTCAGTCCAGAAAGGTGGCATTCCAGGCGTGCTGGCTGTGTAGAACACGCTACAATGATCTGGGACGCAATCCAAAGAGCAAAAAACAGAAAAGAGAGACCTGGACGTAGTGTGGCTCGACCTGGCAAACGCATATGGATCTGTACCCCATGAGATGATACAGTTGGCTCTTAAGAGTGTACCATGTGCAAAGAACATCCGCGACATGCTCAAGAAGTACTTCAATGGCTTCTCAATGCGCTTCTCTACCAAGGAGTAGTACACAACAGATTGGATCAACTTGGAAGTGGGCATTGCAATGGGCTGTGCCATTTCCCCAATACTGTTCGTGTTGGCAATGGAAGTCATCTTGAAAGCAGCAACAAGCAACGCAAGACAAACAGACCTTGGCGATGGATACAAGATGCCCCCTCTCAAGGCCTTCATGGATGACACTACAGTGATTTCATCCAGAGAAGACGAGACACGTCACGGGCTGGAGAGGCTGGCTGGACACATAGTTGCCTCATCCAGAATGAAGTTCAAGCCAAAGAAATCACGGAGTCTCTCACTGAGGAAAGGAAAAGTGGCCGAATCTGTGGTCTTCAGTGTTGCCAACCAGACCATTCCAACAGTAACAGAAGAGCCAGTCAAGAGCCTTGGAAGATGGTATGATGATACGCTGAAAGACACACGAAAGAGCAAAAGAAACCAAAACAGATGTCGGAAGAAGGCTTGGAGACCATTGACCAGTGTGGGCTCCCTGGCAAATACAAGGTCTGGTGTCTGCAGTTCATGCTGATACCAAAGCTTCTATGGCCTCTGATGATATACGACATCTGCACCAGCATAGTGGAGGCAATGGAATCCAAAATCAACAAGTTCACAAGGAAATGGCTTGGTGTCCCACCTGTCTGACTGACATAGCGCTATACTGTCGCCAAGCAAAGCTGAAACTACCACTGAAATCCATCCTGGAGGAATATAAAGCAGGGAAGATCAGACTCAAAGCATGCTGGAGGACTCAGGAGACAAGGTGGTGTTGAAGCAATCAAGCCCCAGCTGAAGACAGGCAGAAAATGGAAAGTTCAAGAGGCGATGGATTCTGCAAAAGAAAGTCTCAAGATCAGAGAAATAACAGGACACACACAGACCAACAGACAAGGACTGGGGGGGTGACCAAAACTGAATGGTGGTCAAGGCCAAAGGAAAAGCCAAAAGAGACATGATGATTCAGGAGATGAGAAAAGAAGAAGAAGACCAACAAAGACTCCAAAAAGCAGTCCAGCAGAGCCAGCAAGGGCAATGGACAAACGTGGGAGAATGCACTCCAAAGAAGTCTCACTTGGAATGACATTTGGCACATGGCCCCTCTCAGGATCAGCTTCATTCTCAGATCTGCATATGATCTTCTGCCTTCAAATGCAAACCTGGTGAAGTGGGGGAAAAACAGACGATCTTCATGCCCCCTTTGCCATGAAAAACAAACAGTGGAGCATGTCCTAAGCTCATGTAAAGTAGCCCTGGCTCAAGGAAGGTACACATGGAGGCACAACCAAGTGCTCAAAGAGATTGTACAAGTAGTCTGGGCTAGTACCAACACCACAAAAGGGAAAATCAGGACTCCAAAAGCACCCGCAACATTCTTCACGGCAGGAGGCAGCGAATCATGGCCAAGAACAACAGTGCCACTCGGAACATGCAGGCAGAGTCTGCTGGACGGGGCAGATGATGACTGGGAGTGCACAGCAGACCTCCCAGAATGGAATAGTCACCCAGAGATTATCAGCAAGAGTGGCATGAGACCAGACATAGTATTACACTCTCAGTCAACAAGCAGCTGATCATGATCGAGCTCACGGTGCCATATGAGAACAGAATGGAGGCAGCTCAGATCTACAAGACTGAAAAGTATGCTGATCTGGCAAACAGCCTGAGAGAGAGAGAAGGCTATCAGGTCAAAGTCCTCACTGCAGAAATTGGAGCTAGGGGGTTTGTGGGAACGTCTGCATACAGCCTCATGAAACAGCTCTCAGTTGCAGGGAGGGAAAAAACCAAAGCCCTGAAAGCAATGGCAGAAGCGGCAGAGAGAGGTGTTCAAGTTGGATCTGGTCAAGGAGGAACAAAAGTGAACTTCATAAGGCTTAACTTTCCTACAAATATCAGGTGTCCCTGTGGCTCAGTGGTTAGTGCGCGAGTCATTAAGTGGAAATGAGCATGTCCAGAAGGGCATGGGTTCGAATCCCAGTCATGGCTCATCCCAAGATGGAAAAAAAAAAAAAAAAAAAAAAAAAAAAAAAAAGGGCAGCGCTAGTCATGGTACTGATGTTCATGCTTTGGGCGGCATGTAAGAAGGCTTTGGGCGGCATAAGAAGGCTTTGGGCGGCGTGTAAGGTTTTGGGCGGCGTGTAAGAAGGCTTTGGGCGGCATGTAAGGCTTTGGGCGGAATGTAAGAAGGCTTTGGGCGGAATGTAAGAAGGCTTTGGGCGGCGTGTAAGAAGGCTTTGGGCGGAATGTAAGAAGGCTTGGGCGGAATGTAAGAAGGCTTTGGGCGGCGTGTAAGAAGGCTTTGGGCGGAATGTAAGAAGGCTTTGGGCAGCGTGTAAGAAGGCTTTGGGCGGCGTGTAAGAAGGATTTGGGCGGCGTGTAAGAAGGATTTGGACGGCATGTAAGAAGGCTTTGGGCGGCGTGTAAGAGGGTTTTGGGCGGCGTGTAAGAAGGCTATGGGTGGCGTGTAAGAAAGCTTTGGGCGGCGTGTAAGAAGGCTTTGGGCGGCGTGTAAGAAGGCTTTGGGCGGCATGTAAGAAGGCTTTGGGCGGTGTGTAAGAAGGCTTTGGTCGGCGTGTAAGGGTTTTGGGCGGCTGTAAGAAGGCTTGGGGGCGGCGTGTAAGAAGGCTTTGGGCGGCGTGTAAGAAGGCTTTGGGCGGCGTGTTAGAGGGTTTTGGGCGGCGTGTAAGAAGGCTTTGGGCGGCGTGTAAGAAGGCTCGTTTTACGAAGAACCCCTGTCCAGGCGGTGGTAAGTGGGGACAGAGGGAAGGGGTCTCTATGTAGGTGACCTCTCAGTGGTTGTCCATCTTGATGAAATCCATTTTCATTGATCGGATCTCTTAAGATCGAATAAGCTGTCTATCCGCGTGGCATTATGTTACATCTGTGGATAGAAGTAAGCCAATGAAATAAATTGATGGTCTTCGGGTATTTATGTTTCGATTTGAACGCCTACAATGGTGTTTCCCAAACTGGTCTCATCCTGGAGCACAGTGACTCTGCATCCATTGCAGCTTTGTTTCCATGCCTCTCTCTCTCTCTCTCTCTCTCTCTCTCTCTCTCTCTCTCTCTCTCTCTCTATCTGTGTGTGTGTGTGTGTGTGTGCGTGTGCGTGTGTGTACGTGTGCGAATAAAGGGGGGGGGGGCGAGGAAGCTAAATTAGGAAAAAATGAATAAAAAAAAAAATGAAGCAACGATAGCAAACGAAGAGAGAGAGAGAGAGACGAGAGAGAGAGAGAGAGAGAGAGAGAGAGAGAGAGAACACAAAAATTACATTTGCACATACATACACACAAACAAACACAGAGACAAATACATTCAAGCAGACAGAGACAGAAAGCAAGACGCAAAAAGAAAGAAGGGAAGGGACCAAACATATTTCAATGATGATTTTCCTTAGTTAGTTTGTTTGTTTGTGTTTCGGTTCTTTGTTTTCGTTCTTTTTCCCACTTCTTTCGTTCTCCATTCATTCATTCATTCATTCATTCATTCATACTTTGTTCTTTCTTTTCTTCCATTCGTTCATTCACACTGTTTTTTTTTTTTTTTTCTTCCATTCACATCATTCATACTTTGACTTTTCTTTCTTCCATTCATTCATTAATTAATTCATTCATTCATTCATACTTTGTTCTTTCTTTCTTCCATTCATTCATACTTTGTTCTTTTTTCTTCAATTCATTCATTCATACTTTGTTCTTTCTTTCTTCTATTAATTCATTCAATCATACTTTGTTCATTCGTTCATTCATTCATTCATTCACTCATACTTTGTTCTTTCTTTCTTCCATTCATTCATTCATTCATTCATTCATTCATTCATTCATTCATTCATACTTTGTCCTTTCTTTCTTTCTTCCATTCATTCATCCATTATTTGTTCTTTCTTTTTCACCATTCATTCATTCATACTTTGTTTTTTTCATTCATTCATTCATTCATTCATTCATTCATTCATAGTTTGTTCTTTCTTTCTTCAATTCATTCAGTCATACTTTGTTCTTTCTTTCCTCCATTCATTGATTCCTACTTTGTTCTTTCTTTCTTACATGAATTCATTTTGCCTTCCCTTCCTTCTTTCAATACTTTGCTTCTTCTTTCCTTTTTTTTTCCCCTGTTTATGTTTCCCTCCTTTGGGAACTTTTTTCTCGTAACAGAAAAATTCTTTGTTTTTCCTAATCTTCTGTCTGTCCTTCCTTCCTTTTTTCTATTTCTTTCCTTCCTTCCCTCTGTGTTCTTTCATTCCATTTTCCCCGGTTTTTCACATTCTACTTTTCTTTCTTCTTTTCTTTTTTTCTTTTTTTTTCTTCTTTTACTTTATCCTATCTTATAATTTATTTTATTTCATTTCATTCTTTTCTATTTCATTTGCATCCACGCCACTCAATCTGACTCCCATCTTCCACAGCCACAGCCCTGGCACCGACAATCCACAGTGAGCAGTCAATGTCAAGTCGTCATCAGTCTTCCACAGCCACAGCCCTGGCACCGACAATCCACAGTGAGCAGTCAATGTCAAGTCGTCATCAGTCTTCCACAGCCACAGCCCTGGCACCGACAATCCACAGTGAGCAGTCAATGTCAGGTCGTCATCAGTCTTCCACAGCCACAGCCCTGGCACCGACAATCCACAGTGAGCAGTCAATGTCAGGTCGTCATCAGTCTTCCACAGCCACAGCCCTGGCACCGACAATCCACAGTGAGCAATCAATGTCAGGTCGTCATCAGTCTTCCACAGCCACAGCCCTGGCACCGACAATCCACAGTGAGCAGTCAATGTCAGGTCGTCATCAGTCTTCCACAGCCACAGCCCTGGCACCGACATCCATAGTGAGCAGTCAATGTCAAGTTGGCATCAAGCAACACTCCACAGGAGACACTGCACTGCTGTGATGGTGTTGGGGGGTGGGGGGGGGGTGGGGGGGGGTTCAGTGGTGTTTAGTGGTGTTTGGGGTGTTCAGTGGTGTTCGGAGAGTTCAGTGGTGATCGGGGGTGTTTAAGTGGTGTTCGGGGATGTTCAATGGTGATCGGAGTGTTCAGTGGTGTTCGGGGGTGTTCAGTGGTGATCGGGGGTGTTAAGTAGTAGTGTTCGGGGATGTTCAATGGTGTTTCGGAGTGTTCAGTGGTGTTCGGGGGTGTTCACGGGTGTACGGGGGTGCTCAGTGTGTCTGGGGGTGTTCAGTGGTGTTCAGGGTGTTCAGGGGTGATCAGTAGTGTTTGGGGATTTTCAGTGGTGTTTGGTGGTGTTCAGTTGTGTGTTCCTGAGTGTTCAGTGGTGTTCAGGGGGGTGTTTGGGGCTGCTCAGTAGTATTCTGGGATGTTCAGTGATGTTTGAGGTTGTTCAGGGGTGTTCCGGGGGTGCTTAGTGGTGTTCGGGGGTGTTCAAGGGTGTTCAGTCGTGTTCGGGGGTGTTTAGTGGTGTTCATGAGTGTTCAGTTGTCTTCGAAGGTTTTCGAGGGTGTTCAGAAGAGTTTGAGGGTGTTCAGTGATGTTCAGGGTTGTTCAGTGGTGTTCGAGGGTGTTCAGTGCTTTTCGGGGATGTTCAGTGGTTTTGGGGGGTGTTCAGTGTTGTTCAGGGTTTCTCAGTGGTGTCTGGGGGGTGTTCTGTGGTTAGGGGCGTTTCGGGGGTGTCCAGTGGTTTCCCGGGGGTGTTCAGGGTTTTGGCGGGTGTTCAGTAGTTCTCGGGAGTGTTCGGAGATGTTCGGGGGCTGTTCAGTGGTGTTCAGTGGTGTTCGGGGTGTTCGGGGGTGTTCAGTGGTTTTCGGGTGTGTTCAGTGGTGTTCGGGGGTGTTTAGTGGTGTTTGGTTGTCTTCAGTGGTGATCGGGGGTATTGTGTGGTGTTTGGGGTGTCCGGGGGTGTTTAGTGGTGTTTGAGGGGTGTTCAGTGGTGTTCATGCGTGTTCAGTTGCGTTTGGAGTGTTTGAGGATGTTCGTTGATGCTCAGGGGTGTTCCAAGGTGTTTAACGGTGTTCGGGGATGTTCAGAGGTGTTTGAGGGCGTTCAGTGGTGTTCGTGAGTGTTCAGTTGTGTTCGGAGGTGTTCGAGGGTGTTCAAAAGTATTTGGGGTAGTTTGAGGGTGTTTGGGAGTGTTCGTGGTTGTCCAGTGGTGTTCTGGGGGTGTTTTAGTGGTGTTTGGAGGTGTTCAGTGGTGTTTGGAGGTGTTCAGTGGTGTTTGGAGGTGTTCAGTGGTGTTTGGAGGTGTCCAGTGGTGTTCGGGGGGTGTTGGAGGGTGTTTGGGGGTGTTCAGTGGTGGTCAGGGGTGTTCGGGTGTGCTCAGAAGAGTTCGCGGGTGTTCAGTGCTGTTCAGTGTTGTTTGAGGCTGTTTAGTGGTGTTGGGGTGGTGTTGGGGTTGTGCAGTGTGGTGTTTGGGGGTGTATTGGGGTGTTTGGGGGGTGTTCGGGGGGGTGTTCAGTGGTTTGGGGGGATGTTCAGTGGTGTGTTGGATATCTTCAGTGGTTTTCGGTGGTGTTCGGGGGGTGTTTCAGTGGTGGTGTTCGGGAGGGTGGGGGGTGGGGGTGGGGGGGTTCAGTGGTGTTTTGTGGTGTGTTCGGGGGTGTTTGTGGGTGTTCAGTGGTGTTCGACGGTCTTCGGGGGTGTTCAGTAATGTTTGGGGATGTTCAGTGTGTTCGGGGGGTGTTCAGTGGTGTTCTGGGGTGTTCTGGGTTGTAAGTTGGTTTTTCAGGCTGTTCAGTGGTGTTCGAAAGTGTTCGGAGGTGTTTAGTGGTGGTTGGTTGTCTTCAGTGGTGTTGGGGGTGTTCAATGGTGTTTGGTGTGTTCAGGGGTTTTCATTTTTTCATGAGTGTTCAGTGGTATCCAGTGGTTTTCATGGGGGTGTTAAGTTGTGTTCCGGGGTGTTCAGTGGTGTTCAGGGGTGTGTTCGGGGGCGTTCAGGGGTGTTTGAGTGTATTCTGTGGTGTTTGGGGGTGTTTGGGTGTCTGCAGTGGTGTTTGGGGGTGTTCAGGGGGTGTTCAGCGGTGTTTGGGGGTATTCAGTGTGGTGTCCGGGGGTGCTCAGTAGTGTTCGATGGTGTTAAGGGGTGTTCAGTGGTGTTTGTGAGTGTTCAGTTATGTTTGTGAGTGTTCAGGGGTGTTTGTGGGCGTTCAGTGGTGTTTGTGAGTGATCAGTTGTGTTTGGAAATGTTCGAGAGTGTTCAGAAGTGTTCGATGGTGTTTGGGGGTGTTCGGGGGTGTTTAGTGGTGTTCGGGAGTGTCCAGTTGTGTTTGGAGGTGTTGAGTGATGTTCAGGGTGTTCAGTGGTGTTTGGGGGTGTTCAGTGGCGTTCAGGGGGGTGTTCGGGGATGTTCTGAAAGTTCGCGGGTGTCTAGTGTTTGTCTAGTGTTCAGAGATGTTCGAGGGTGTTTAGTGGTGTTAGAGGGTGTTCCGTAGTGTTCGGGTGTGTTCGCGTGTGTTTGGGGATGTTCAGTGGTGTTCAGGTTTGTTAAGTGGTGTTTGGGGGTGTTCGGGGTTGTTCAGAGCTGTTCAGTGGTTTTCGGGGGGTGTTCCGTGGTGTTCAGTGGTGTTCGGGGGCTGTTTGGGGGTGTTCAGTGGTGTTCGAGGGTATTCAGTGGTGTTTGGGGATGTTCAGTGTGTGTTCGGGAGTGTTCAAGGGTGTTCAGAAACGGTAGTTCGGGGTGTTTTGGAGGTGTTCGGGGTTGTTCAGTGGTGTCCGGAGGCGTTGAGTAGTGTTTGGGTGTGTCCAGGGGTGTTTGGGAGTGTGTTCGGGGATTTTCAGGGGTGTTCGGGGGTGCTCAGAAGAGTTTGCAGGTGTTCTGTGGTGTTCAGGGGTGTTCAGTGTTGTTCGAGGGTGTTTAGTGCTGTCTGGGGGGTGTTCAGTGGTGTTTGGGGGTAAGAGGTGGTGTTCAGGGTTGCTCAATGGTTTCCAGGGGTGTTCAGTGGTGTTTGGAGGTGTTCAGTGGTTTTCGGGGGTGTTCGGGAAGGGGGGGGGGGTTCAGTGGTGTTCGGAGGTGTTCAGTGGTGTGTTTAGTGGTGTTCAGGGTTGTTTGGGGGGGGAGGGTTGGAGGTGTTTGAAGGTATTCAGTGGTGTTTGGGGGTGTTCAATGGTGTTCGGGAGTATTCGGGGGTATTCGGTGTTGAGTGGTGTTTGCGGATGTTCAGTGGTGTCCAGGGGTGTTCAGTGGAGTTGGGGGGTGGGTGTTCAGGTGTCTTCAGTGGTTTTGGTGGGTGTTCAGTGGTGTTCGGGGAGTGTTCGGGGGTGTTCAGGGGGTGTTTGGGTGTATTCCGTGGTGTTTAGGGGTGTTTGGGTGTCTTCAGTGGTGTGTTGGGGGTGTTCAGTGGTGTTCGGGAATGTTGAGTGGTGTTTGGGGTGTTCGGAGATGTTCAGTGGTTTTCATGGGTGTTCAGTGGTGTTCATGGATTTTCAGTGGTGTTCGGAGTGTTCAATGGTGTTTTGGGGGTGTTCGGGGGTGTTTAGTGGTGTTCGGGTATATTCTGTCGTGTTGAGGGGTGTTCAGTGGTGTTTGGGGGTGTTCAGAGGTGTTTGGGGGTGTTCAGTGGTTTTTGAAAGTGTTCAGTGGTTTTTTCGGAGGTATTCAGTGGTTTTGGGGGATGTTCAGAAGTGTTCAGAGGGTGATAAGTTGTGTTCTGGCGTGTTCAGTGGTGTTCAGTGGTGTTCGGGGGTGTTTGGGGGTGTTCTGTGTGGTGTTCGAGGGTATTCAGGGGTGTTCAGTGGTGGTGTTCGGGAGTGTTGTGTTGCGTTCAGTGGTGTTCGGGGATATCCGGATGTTCAGTGGTATTGGGGGGTGTTCGGGGGTGTTTGGTGGTTTTTGGTGGTGCTCAGTGGTGTTCGGGGGTGTGGGGGGGGGGGGGGGGGGTAGTGGTGTTTGGTTGTCTTCAATTGTGTTACGGGGGTGTTCAGTGGTGTTTGGGGTGTTAAAGGGTGTTCAGTTTTTGCATGGGTGTTTAGTGGTGTTTAGTGGTTTTCATGGGTGTTCAGTGGTTTTCCAGGGTGTTCAGTGGTGTTTGGAGGGTGTTCAGTGGTGTTTGAGTGTATTCCGTGATGTTCAGGGGTGTTTGGGTGTCTTTAATGGTGTTCGTGGCGTGTTCAGTGGTGTTCGGGGGTCTTCAGTGGTATTCGGGGGTGTCCAGTCGTGTTTGGGTGTGTACAGTGGTGTCTGGTGGTGTTCAGATGTGTTCGGGGGGTGTTCAGTGGTGCCTGTTCTGGTCTAACATATGCAGAACACCACCTACTAAGACCCCTATTGACGACAACAGCTGCTTAGTCGTGGAGTCTGCGTGAGTGAGCTCCAGCTCCCCTCCCACACCCTCGTCCCCGAGGGCGCCACCCTGTCCGTTCAATGGTGTTCGGGAGTGTTCATTGGTGTTCGGGGCGTTCAGAGGTGCACAGAAGAGTTCGAGGGTGTTCAGTGATGTACAGGTGTGTTCAGTGGTGTTCAGGGTTGTTCAGTGGTGTTTGGGGGTGTTCGGGGGGGTGTTAAGTGGTTTTCGGGAGTGTTCAGAGGTGTTTGGGGGTGTTCGGGGGTGTTAAGTGGTTTCCGAGAGTGTTCAGAGGTGTTGGGGGGTGTTCAGTGTTTTGTTTTTTGTTTTTTTTGTTTTTTTTTTTTGTGGGGGGGGGGGGGGGGGGGGGGTTTCAGGGGTTGTTCAGTGGTGTCCGGGGTGTTCAGTGGTGGTCGAGTGTGTCCAGTGGTGTTTGGGGGGTGTTCAGTGGCGTTCAGTGGTTTCGACAGTGTTCGATGTGGTGTTCTGTGGTGTTCGGGGGTGTCACAGTTGTTCAGTGGTGTTGCGGGGTGTTCAGGGGTGTTCAGTAGTTTTCATGGGTGTTCGGTGGTGTTCGGCGGGTGTTAAGTGATGTTCGGGGGTGTTCGGGGATGTGTTAGTGGTGTTCGGGTGTATTCTGTGTTGTTTCGTGGGGTGTTCAGTGGTGTGTGGGTGTATTCAGTAGTGTTTCGGGGGTGTTCAGTGGTGCCTGTTTCGATCCCGCATATACAGAACACCACCTACTAAGACCCCTACTGACAACAACAGCTGCTTAGTCGTGCAGCCTGCGTGAGTTGGCTCAAGCTCACGTTGATGCTGTTCCCAACACAAAAAAATGTACGGACAGATGGGTAGTGGACTTCAAAGTGACAAAACATGCTGTTCAAATCAATTTTGTCATTAATCTGTGTAATTGGTGTTTTGACTGGTGGTTGAAGTAAAGTTCGAAAACACTGTTTCGGGTTGTTTCCGTTCTGTTGTGAAATAGCGAGAGAATTTCCAAGTGGCCTTTCAATTGTTTTGAGCAGTATATTTCGCAAATGATATATTTTTTTTTCGTTCCTACTTGAAAGGATTGCGATAAGATCTTTTCTCTGTTCAGCTGGCTCATTGAAAATGTTGCATCTGCTGCGAATATGTGTATACGCAGGACAATAAAAAACAAAATGTATTTCGTCTTCATCGTTATTGCTCTCCACACATAAGACATGCTTTATCATCTGATGCTTCTAACCATTTTTTGTTTGCGTTCAGGCCCAACGTTCTAGTTCTGAATTTCGTTATGTTGTAGGCCTATTTATGCCATTTTTGTGTAACAATCATGAAACATTGTTCCATTTCCAAATTACTCTTAAATGAAAGATACCATTCGTATTCAGCGTTTCCATCCGTGCTGAAATGCCAATTTTGTCTACAGGAACAAATTAAACGATCCTTAAACTCTGAAATAAACTGAGCAGAATTTTCTACTCCCTGACAAAGCCAAACGATCCCCAAACCATTTTCTGTCAGTATTTTCTTTACACAAGAAACCCAGTTAAACTTTCCCGAGTCATGCTGTAGCAAGAGCATTCTGTACGCTTGACTGCAGATTCTGGTCGTCGGTAGTTGAACTAATCTTAACCAATATTTAATTGCTTTGACATACGTTCCTATAAACAGAGGACATCGTCCACTGAGAGAGAGAGAGAGAGAGAGAGAGAGAGAGAGAGAGAGAGAGAGAGAGAGAGAGAGAGAGAGAGAGAGAGAGAGAGCACCCTTGTGTCTACATTCAGCATCGAAAGAACAAGGGGGAAAAAAAAAGGAAAAGAAAAAAAAAAAAAACACCTCCAGAGCGTCAACGTGCATATAAGTACACCAGCGTAGCGACAGAAACAAGAACAGAATCTCACCCCATGTTGCGCGCAGCACAAAATCCAGTCCAGCGAAAGACGTGAGAGAAATGCCACAGTCAAACTATGGTCGCCACACGGTCCCCCTCCTGCTTATCTGCCCACACCCAAACCTTCTGATGCTCGTGTTTGAGAAAAGAGTCCTGGATTTTTTTTTTCTATTTTCAAAATACGGAGAAAAAAAAACTCTGCAGGCCTTGTGTACAGTACTTTCCTCGTATAGTTTGTGGCGTCAGCGGCGTTCACACCACAGCTTGGACAGCCCCGCTCCATTTTGACGATCAATCCCGGGGGCTTCAAGCAACAGTTGTTTCTGATTCAACGCGGCTGCACGAACCAATCGCAGGCAAGCGTTAGGGTAATGTCACACGACAATGTTTCCCTGCCCGCGCGTTTTAGAGCAGCGAATATTTTCAGGTATGTCACAGGGAGAATTTCCTGCGGCAAAATGCTTGACAACAGCAAAACAAAACCTGTGTGCAAATCAGGAATCCTTTCGGTGTTTCCTGATCCAAACGCACTTCAGACCTGTACGAGCTTTTGAAGTATTGTTCACAACACACACACACACACACACACACACACACACACGACTTATATTCTGCCATGGTGAAGCAAACATTTTCCCAGGAATTAAATTACACCAAACAGAAATAAACGTTAGAATACCTGTAAACATCTGAAGCAAGGGAGGAAGAGAGAAGGAGAACCAAAGCCGCGTCACTTTTCGTTCAGTTATACCAGCAAAAAAATACGTAAGGCACAACCCCACTCTTCCCCCCCCCCCCCTCCCAACAACCACCACCACCACACCCTTTCCCCTGTCCGTCCAATTCCCATCGCGCTCTGCGCGTGACAAAACATGAGTTGTCTCGAATATTCCTGTCCTTGAGCACGGCATCTGCTGAATTTTATTCACATGTACATTGAACGTAAGGCACATATGAGCGCGTGAATGCGATTCCACACCCGTGCCCACCCATCCGCCCCTTTCCTTTCTTGTGTGTGTGTGTGTGTGTGTGTGTGTGCAAGCACGCACGCGCGCGCGCGTGTGTGTGTGTATGTGTGTGTGGTTTGTGAGTTCATTTCGTACCAGCCGCCGTGGCGACGTGGTTATCGTCGCAAACTCCCGGCTGGGAGGTCGTGGGTTCAATTTCCATCACAGCTATGTGGGATTTTTCTGCTCCAACCGGTTTCTACCCAAAGTAAAGTTTCTGGTAAGATTATTACAATCATAACATGTTGATAACGCTCGCGCACAGGAAGAATCTACAGGAACGATGTTAAGATCAGAGCTAGTTGATATATGGAGAGAGTTGAACCAAGACACGAGGCGCTATACATGGAGAAGATGAAAACCGTTTCAAAAAAAGCAGGCTAGATGTCTTTTTCTGTCCGACACGTTAATCACTTACATAGAAGATGCTAATATTTGTTCGGATACAGAACATATCACTCTGGATGTACATAAGCGTTGCTAAAAAAAAAAAATGAGGCACAAAGGGTTCTGGAAATTCAATTCTTCTTTTAGAGAGACAAGCAGTGTGTGTAAATTTTGTTAGTGAAATGGTTGAAAGAATCAAGGGACAACATGCATTGCTGTCTTACAATGAAAACTCTGTCGGTAAAATCCCGATGGAACAAATTCAGTCTCTCAGAGTGCAATATCCAGTTTCATGCCATTCCTGCTCATCATCTGCGAATTGTCCCCAATTCCGACAGATCTGTTGTGCATCCCCCGTCGACTGCTCCATCCCATAAACCCTGCTTCTACGCTCTTGATGCCAGAACTACTTTAGACCATGCTTCGGGACCGCCTGCCAGGTAGATCTTTATTGCTGGACTCTGGTGGCGTGTTCTTTCCCCTGGCAGTGCTAACCGCGTAATTATGCAGTCTCTGTAAGGACGAAAGGCCTCGGAGCAGGCAATACAAATATATCTGCCTTTAAAAGGGATTGCGATGGTTCCCTTGGGCAGCCAGTGAAGAGTTTTCATATTTTCTTAATTTCATTTTCCCAGTTTTTACATCTTCAACCTCCTGCTGACCCCCCCCCCCCCCCCCCCCCCCCCCCCCCCCCTCCTCCGTAAGTTCAAAGTTTTGCCAAGTCATTACTATGAA
>JADBJO010008462.1:69701-74701 GCA_016801955.1 Conus betulinus
AGTATTCTGTCCACCTCTTCAGGACTTCTTCATTCTCTGTCAGTAACTTGCCATCCTTATCTTCGATGACCGCTGATCTTGTCTGGTTAGTCTTATTGAGGGTCTTGAGTGTGTTGTAGGATTCTTTGCTGTTCCCTGCTTCCATGCATTTCTCGATTGTTTCGCACTGCTCCTCTATCCAATTTTTTTCTCTCTCTCTCTCTCTCTCTCTCTCTCTCTCTCTCTCTCTCTCTCTTTTGGTAGGACTTGTGGGGATAAGGAGGTTGTCTGTCCTCCAGACGATACCTCAGTAGCGTTTTTGACAAATTTCGCAGGAGTAATTCCTCAGGCAATTACAGGAAATTACTCGCTGTCTTCATCTTCTTCCTGACTTTTCTGTTCACCTGTTGGTACTGCATCCTGGCTTCATCGCTGGAGTGTTTCTTTCCTCTTAGTTCCCGCCTCTTGTCACACAGATCTGAGACCTCGTTTGTAACCCAAGGCTGGATCTTCTTTTGCTTCTTTCCCACAACTTCTTCAGCTGTTGTAGTTAGCACCTCTTTGATGTTATTAGCAAGGGTGTCTACATCGCTGTCCATTAAGTTGAGGGCAGCAAACTTTTCGCCTACTTGAGCCTGGAACACCTTTGCAATTTCGGGGTCCTTCAACTTCTCTAGGTCAAAGCGAATGCGGGGGTTCTTTGGACAACGCTTACACTTCAGCTTGAGCTTGAAGGTTGCCAGAACAAGATCATGATCGCTGCCAATGTCGGCGCCTGGGAATGTTCTTGTTTTTGCTTTGTTGATGCTGGACTTGTGGCGTTGTGGGGCTAGAATGAAATCTACTTGGTTGTGAACTTGCCCATTTGGTGAGTGCCAGGTTGTGGTTCTAGACAGCTTGTTTGGGTGAAGAGTGTTGGCTAGGGTAAGTCGATGGCTTTTGGCAAACTCCAGCAGTCTAAGGCCTCTGTCGTAGTTTCCCCAATGCCAAATTTTCCTGCTGTTCCTGCCCAATTCTAGTAAGCATCTGGGCCAACCTTGGCATTCCAGTCTCCCTGGATTATGAGTATGTCTTTCTTTGGTACTGTTGCTACGATGGAGTCAATCTGCTCGTAGAACTCCTCGATTTCCTCGTCGTCATGGTCTGACGTTGGAGCGTAAGCCTGGATGATCGTCAGGTTATGGGTTTTGCAGAGAATACGGATGGAAATGAGTCTGCTTGAGATGGGTGTGCAGCTGATGACACTGCCTGCATTTCTTTCCGTACAATGAAGGCCACCCCGTACTCAGGTTTCTTCTCTTCCCCAGAGAACCAGATCTTATGTCCTTCTTCTGTTGTTGTTTCGCCGAAGCCAGTCCATCTGACTTCACACAGTCCCATGATATCCCAGCGATAGCGTTTCAGTTCATGGGTAAGTTCTTGTAGCTTGCCACAGGCATAAAGGGTGCGAACAATTCATGTTCCGATGGTTGTGCTTTGGGTGGTAAGGGTTGATGTTTTTAACTCTAGTAGCCCACTTATCGCTCCCATCCTGAAGTGAGTCAGTGGGACACGCGGTCGTTGTTAATCCGGGCCCCGACCGATCCGGCTTGGTATTCTTTTGCTTCCTCATCATGTCCTTTCAGTGGGCTAGTTGAAGCTTGGCGGAGCCCATCTCCTCTCCAAGCCATGACCGCTACCCATAGTCCACAGAATAAGGAGTGGTATGCCCTCGGTTGTGTACACTTAGCCGTTCGGTCCATCATGGGACCCTTCCGCCCTGGCCGTTGGCCGCTTGCTGCAGCTCTTCCTTCCGCCCAGCGGTGCAGTGTAAACACCACCCCCTCACGTGTTTAGCCCGCCAGCTGAGGCGGTTTACTGGGGTTTGGCGCTTGGAGCCAACACGTGAGAGATTTAGGGGGTGGATGAGGTCCAGTGATGCCCGTCCCTCCTAACTAGTAGAAAGCAGCATGCCAGACATCAAAGGTACTGCCTCTATCCAGAGAGCCCCCTAAGTTATTACTCCTGCGAAATTTGTCAAAAACGCTACTGTTTTTTAGGTATCGTCTGGATGGACAGACAACCTCCTTATCCCCACAAGTCCTACAGAGAGAGAGAGAGAGAGAGAGAGAGAGAGAGAGAGAGAGAAGAGAAGAGAACACATGTATCTATGCAAGCGCACCAGCGCGCGCGCGCGCGCGCGCGCACACACACACACACACACACACACACACACACACACACACACACACACACACACACACACATTTTGAGAAAATTTAAAGTTTTCCTTGCTTTTGTCAGCAAATAATCTATGTGTTGATTCCAAGACATTTTCGATGCGAGGTTAACGCCCAAATACTTGATCTGTGAAGCATAATTAAGAACTATTCCATTCATTCTGAAAATAGGCATTTTGTCGGGATTCGAGCCACTGTTGAATAAAACAATCTTTGTTTTTTCTGCAGATAACTTAGTCCGTTCTTTGTCAAGTACTCTGCCATAATGTCGAGCTCTTTTTGATACACTTTTTTTTGTATGGTTTATGCTACGTAGTGGGGTTTTCTTTTTTAGGTTACTTCCATCCACATGCATATATCGTCAGCATATTGAATTAAGATGACATTTTTAGATATTTTACTGGGTAAATCATATAATAGTAATGAAAATAGGAAAGGAGCAATAACTGATCCTTGAGGGATACCCATTGTAAGAGTTCTTTTAGTTCAATATGTGTTCCCTGTTCTAGTTTGATTTTTCGATTATTTAGAAAACAATTGATGTAATCATAAATATGACCAGACAGACCGATGTTTTTTAATTTAAGTAAGAACCGAGAATGCCAGACTTGATCATAAGCCTTATTTATGTCAAAAAATGTCGCTAATATACATTTACGTCTAGCAAATTGCTATTTTTATGTTTGTTGTAAGTTTCACGGATAGTTCTGTTTGTCGATCTACTCTTTCTGAAACCAGTCTGATTTATAGGTATTACTTCATTCTTCTACAAAAGTGTGTGTAAGTCTGTTTAAAACGATTCTTTCCCAAAGTTTGCATACATGGGATGGTAATGCTATAGGTCTATAACTGTTTATGTCTGTGCAGCTTTTGCCATGTTTGTGAATGGGAACCACGATTGATTCTTTCCAAATTTTGGCATATCACCATCACACCAGCATTTTTGAAATATTTCATACAGGAAATTGATAAATTTCCAGGCAGATTTTTTTAGCATTTGATTCGAAATTGCGCCCAGTCCCACCGATTTTTTATTTTATTTTTATTTTATTTTTTTTTTATGGGATTTATTGCATCTTTGAGTTCCCGAAGCGTTAGATGTGCATTAATATAGTTTGTGTTATCAGGAATAGGATCTTTGTAAATTTCTTTTTGCTGTTCTTGGTCTCTATACTCATTACAAATCTTTGATACCATTTTCACAGCTGACATTAGCAAACATGTTAGCGAAGGCTTCTGCTTTCTGCCGAATACTTGGTAAGGGATTTACATTTTGTTTATTGGATATGTTGGAAACTTAATGCCCTTTTTCATTACTTTCGTCTCCTGCCAATTTTTTCCTTTATCCTTATTTTCTTTTATTTCAGTTTTGCAAAATGTGGACCAGTAGTGCTGCTTTGCATCTTGGATTATTTCATCACTATGCTTACTAGCCATTTTCATTTCTGTTTTCTTTCTTTTTGGTCTGTTCCTTTGTCCCTGATATATATCTTATATTTTTCTTTCTTTTCATCAACAGCACGCTTGCAGTCATCATTTCACCATACATTTCCTTCGTGCTTCCCTGGTTTAGATATATGTGTCCTTGAATAGAATTATCTGCAGCTGCTATAAGGGAAGACTGAAATAAAGTGTAAGATCGTCTATGTTAACTCTGCTTGTAATATCTATTGTCACAGTTGAAGAAAAGTTTTATAAGCTGACCAATCTGCATATTTATGATTGTATTTTGGAAGTGTGTCAGGTTTTGTTTCTCTTTGTTCTATCTCTTTATTGATAGAAATTTTAATGGGAGTGTGGTCAGATCCTAGCAAGTCATCTTCAGTCAATTGTGAGTACACAGAGATGGGGACAAGACACGCCCACTCTAATTTATCCATGTAAATGTCTAATAAGATCAAAATTAACATACGCGCAAGAATTGTTTTTTTAGTGCACCAAAATATCTGTTAAAGAAGCTTCAAAGTATAGTATGCAAAGCGCTCAAACTTGCAATGGGTCTTCCCACCCACGCATCTTGTCTTCGAACATATAATGAGGCTCAAAGTTTACCCTTGGATGATCAGAGGGAAGTGGCTGCCACGACATTTGTGATAAGAAGCTTTCCAGTTAAGAATGATGTGAAAAATGAAATTAAAATGAGATCAGATATCGACTTTCCTACACGTGCAAAAACAATATCCTCTCAGATTACTCTGTCAACGTATACATCTGAGCTTAGGCAGCCACAGGCATTACTGTTGACGAAAAAGTCTGTATCTGCAAGGCCGTCTTTCTTCCCTACACCACCCTGGGAACTTCAAAGGGCCCCATTTTGATATTGACCACACTGATTTAAAAAAAGGGATAATATAAATATAGTGGCAAGCAATGCTAAATTTCATATTGAAGAGAAGTATCCAAATCATTTAAAAGTATACACAGATGGGTCATTAATTTTTTTTTTAAATGCGGGCTCTGCTTATTTGAGACCTGATTAAAAGTAGAGACAAGTTTTTCACTGGGGAAAAATAAATCGGTTTTTACTGCGGAACTTACTGCAATATTAAATGGCGTTAAATTATCTTCTAAATTTCCCACGATCTACATTTTAAGTACGTTTTTGTGTTGATTCAAAGTCTATGCTTCAGCCACTGAAATAATTAAAACTGAAGAATAGATCAGAAATGATAATTGAAATTAGCTGTTTAATTCATGCTCTCTCTACACAAGGGACGGCAATTACTTTCTGCTGGATACCGTCACACTGTTCATTTTATGATAACGACAAAGTAGACAGAGCTGCGAAAAACAAGGTGCAAA
>JADBJO010008462.1:79701-95825 GCA_016801955.1 Conus betulinus
CGAATATAGTTAGAGCGACATTGACTTCTCCGGGGATTCAAACATCACTCGATGACAACATTCCACACAGTCCAATGGGAAACCAGCGCATGAAATCTGTCACAGCAATATCGATCAGCCGCCGGGCTATTGTTACCTGGGGACAGCTTGGATGTGTTGTGTTTTTCAAAGGCATTGCTTTGCATTGACCAAACGACGATGGCCTGGCCAGAAGAGATGAGCAGGAATAAAGTACATTTAAAGATGATTAAAACACCAACATAATAAAAGCTTCCTTTAAACACCTGCCTTGTAACTGGAAGTGGAATGCAGACACCTGTCTGACTGTAAAACTCCCAGCGTTTTGTCAGTGGAAATAAAGGGAAAGCAGCTAAAAGCCAACCAAGCAACCAACTCAATAGACAAGCTACTGACGAGATGTAGTCAACAGTAGGCTGCCTTTACCTACTCCAGCTCTTCTCTGTGTTCTCGTGTCACGGGCTTGTGGACTGATGTCAGCATTGTGTCTGTTGGAGACTGGACAGGGCAGGACAGGGCTGCCATTAGTGCAGACCAGGACCCAGCACACACAGTTGCCAGTCTGATCTGCACAGACGACTCCCAGTGTGAGCAGCAATGGCGCTGCCAGGTCTGGTTCCTAACCCCCCAGAATAGTTCCCCTGTAGCTGTCACAGGAGTAGGCAGTGTGGGCCCAGACCCTCACATAACCTCAACAGACCCAGCCTTCACAATAGGCAGTGTGGGCCCAGACACTCAGATAACCGCAACAGACCCAGCCTTCACAAGGCAGGGCAAGCCCAGACCCTCAGATAACCTCAACAGACCCAGCCTTCACAATAGGCAGTGTGGGCCCAGACCCTCACATAACCTCAACAGACCCAGCCTTCACAATAGGCAGTGTGGGCCCAGACACTCAGATAACCGCAACAGACCCAGCCTTCACAATAGGCAGGGCTAGCCCAGACCCTCAGTCACATAACCTCAACAGACCCAGCCTTCACAATAGGCAGTGTGGGCCCAGACACTCAGATAACCGCAACAGACCTAGCCTTCACAAATGGCCATATCAGGCCTGTCACCACGTTAATATCAACTCAAGTAAAAACAAACAAAATTTCCACACATCACTTTAAAATACATCCTAAAAGCGTACCAGAAACTTCGTTAAAATTCTTTCTTCCGTAAAATCTTAGATCAGATGAAAAATGTTGATCTCCTTCAGAAACTCAAAGATCACGTCAGGTGGGACATCTCTGAACAGGGTTTTCATGGAGTCTGCTGTAAAGTGTTTATGTCTCACATCATCGTGCAAGTCCCACCACTCTAAAAGAATACGTTTCACTGTGAGTGGAACATGACATGGAATGCACCACACAGCTTCTTCACCTTTTAAAAGATAAGAATGGGTATAAAACGAGTGGCCTGTGTGCAAACGGCGCAAGACTGTTTCGTCTTTATGGCCGCCTCGGGATTTTCTTAGGGAATTAATGTAACATTCAGTGGGCCTCTTTGCCGCGAGATCTGCACTTGACAAGCTATCCTAAAACAGTCTTTTGTCTTCCTGTTTCCCCTTCACACTCTCTTAGTTTACTCACTTTTCCCATCTCTCCCTGCCATTCTCTCATTCAATTTCTCCTTCTTTCAGCATTCTCTCTATTTCTCTCCCTCTTTTCATCCCGCATGTGCGTGCACACCCAAATAATAATAATAATAATAATAATAATAATAATAATAGTGTTGATTTCAAGCGCCTATTCTCTAAAAAAAAGGGCTCTAAGCGCTTTACACTACCAACAACAACAACAACTACAACAACAACAACAACAACAACACACACACACACACACACACACACACACACACACACACACGCACACACACACACACACGAGCGTGCGGACCGCGCGCGCACACGCGCTCACGCACGACCAAACACCCACGCTCTCAGACACCCGCACGCACGCACGCTCTCACATCAACACGGCCTGCACGCACAAGCAACACAACCACCAGGCGTGCACGCAAAAAACCCACTCAGACACTCGGAGGGATTGGATTAGGAAGTGGGGGGGGGGGGGGGGGGGGGGGTTACGACTGAAGAAAAAAGTTAGTTTTTTGACGGCAGATTTGAAAGAAGAGGGTGAAGGTAGGTGTCTGACACTGATGGGAAGTGTATTCCAGACAGCTGGTCCTTGGAAGGAAAAGAGAACGTTGACCAAAAGATTTTGTTCTGACAGAAGGAATGCGCAAGAGGCGACTGTCGGCAGAGGAACGAAGTTGACGGGGATGGGATGTAGATGTGGAGGATGTCGGAAAGATATTTTGGTCCAGTGCCAGAAACAGAAGAGAAACAGATAGAAGCCAGCTTGTAGTCAATTCGCCTCTGAATTGGAAGCCAGTGGAGGGACTGCAACAGAGGAGTGACATGTTTACGTTTAGACGCCTTGCAAACAAGCCTGGCAGCGCTATTCTGACCTTCTGCAGTTTATTGATTAGGTACTTTGGTGAGCCAGCCAAGAGACTGTTGCAGTAGTCCAGCCTTGAGAGAACTTGGGAACAAACAAACCAGAGTTTTTTGTGGCTTCAATGGAAAGGAAGTGTCTGATTGAACTGATCTTACGTATTTCCAGATATGCTGCCTTGCAAACATTAGACGTGTGTGCTTGAAAGAAAGGGTGGAATCAAAAGTCACACCGAGGTTACGAGCCTGGGATGAGAGTGAATATATCGAACTTCCGATACTGATGGAAGGAGGAAGGGAGGGATGACCTTGGAGTTTGGGAGGAGCAAGGAGAAGAACTTCAGTTTTGTCGTCATTCAGCTGCAACTTATTCAAAGTCATCCAATTCTTTAAATCTTGTGAACAGCTTTTAACATCACTGACAACATCCTTGAGTTCAGATACAGTGCTTGACTTGTACATCTGAGTGTCATCAGCAAAACTCATATGCAGCAATGAGTGCTGATCGATAATGTCTGACACAGGTCTGACATACAGAGCAAACAGAACCGGCCCAAGGACGGAACCTTGCGGTACCCCACAGGTTAGAGGTGTAGGAGATGAAGAAAGACCATTGACAACAATTCTCTGGGAACGATCACTGAGATATGACCTAACCCACGCAAGAACAGTGCCCTGAATGCCAAAAGAAGTTTGGAGTCTGGAAAGGAGAATGTCATGATCAATGGTGTCAAATGCCGCGGAAAGATCTAAAAGAGAGAGAAGGGAGACTTTGTCATCATCAAGGGCAAGAAGGAGATCGTTTACAACTTTCAGGAGAGAGCGGTCTCTGTGCTATGGCCAGCCCTGTAAGCAGACTGGTGAGGGTCATTCAACTCATTTTGAGTAAGATGAACTGAGAGCTGAGCAAAGTACAATTTTCTCGAGGACCTTTGCAAGGAAGGGGAGATTCGAGACAGGTCTGTAATTTTGAATGAATTGGGATCCAGGGAAGCTTTTTGAGAAGGGGACGAACCACAGCAGATTTGTATTCTTGGGGGAAAACGCCAGACGAGAGGGAAGCATTTATGACATGGGTTATGAAGGGGAGCAAAACATCAATACAGCGGAACAGAATGGATGCAGGCAATGGGTCAAGGTCACATGATTTTCTAGGCGAACTAACAATCACTTTTCTAACATCATCCTCAGTCACAGAACTGAAAACAGTCAAAGGTTGGCCTGAAAAAGAACGATCACTATCTAGAGGGGATCCAGTGAAATTTGAACTGTTCAGATTGTCTCTGATTGTTTTGATTTTGGCATTGAAAAAGTCAGAGAAGAGGATGGGGAGTTCGGAAGGAGCGAAAACAGTGGGGAGCACAGCGTTACTTTTCCTGCCTAGCAAACTGTTGTGAGCTGATACAGCTGAGCAGACGTCTTACAATATAATGTTTTCATTGAAAAGAAGGAAGATTGAGCATTAAACACAATTCTATTTACAAAATGTTTCTTCTTGTTGAATATTTCTTTATGGACATGAAGGCCAGATCTGTCCCACTGGCGCTCAGCTCTCCGTCGATCGGCCTTGGCAGCTTTGATCTGGTCGGCTGCAGCGCTGTACCACGGGCAGGAGGGACGGTTCGTCACCTTGCAGCGTTTGGCCGGGGCGTAGGTGTTGAGGGTGTCCTGGAGACACAGGTCCAGCTGATGAGGGGTGAGGGGCTGGGGGGCGGAGTCCAGGGAGGTCTTCAAATCATCCCTAAAGGAGGAGATGTTGATGTCAGCCAGCCTCCTCTTCTCCACGTACCTAGGCTAGGCTGGGGGGGGGGGCTAGGCACAGATAGCTCCACAACCACACAGTAGTTGTCTGAAAGTAAAGTTTTGTCCACTGTAGTCGACTGTACAAGGGTATCATCTTGGCGGCCCACGACCCAATCCAGCGTATGACCACGACAATGGGTCGGAGCATCCACCGACTGGGCAAGGCCGTTTGTGTTCAGGATGTCAAGGAGTTTGGCGGTGGAGGGGTGAGAGGGCTGGTCTAGATGATAATTGACGTCGCCAACAATCAGAAGATGTCCGTTCAAACTATTACAATAGTCCAAGAGGTCGAGAAGTTCAGAAAAGAATTCTTTTTCAGTCAGTTTATTTTTCCTATGGGGGGGGGGTGGGCGGTAAAGGGTTAACAAGTTAATAGAATGCTGTGGAAGGGTGATGATGAGGTGCACTATTTCAAATGTAGAGTGTTGAAATGGTAGGTCAGACTGGACTTTGACGTCGGGGGACAGACACTCTCTCATAATGATGGCAATGCCACCACCACGTGAGGGACGGGGGGGGAAAGACAGAGTGCAGTATCCTGGTGGGGCCAGTCCTTTGCCTTTTGCTTCATCGCCCTGAGGACGTAACCATGATTCCGTGATGCAGAAAAGGTCAGGGGCATCGTCCAGAATGAAAGAGTTTATGGCAGGTATCTTTTCTTTTTCTTTGCTGCGGACTGAGCGTTAAAGGAACACACAGACATCAATGAAGCAGGAGTAGTTTGGGTTTGAGGGAGAGTCTTGATTCGGATCAGGTTTCCAAAGTTGACAAACGAGGATTTTTTCATTGGCAGTCTAGGGGACACAATCACCAGGATTTTCCTTTGTTTACGTCTGCCACCGCGTCGAGTGCGCTTGCGTACCGTGGCAAGGCGTAACCAATGCCGAGTTCGCGGAGTCGAGAGGTCAGGGCAGAGGTCAAAGGCGCAGCACTCACTGACAACAGTTGCACGCGTGTGTCCTGAATTGAAACACACTGACCTGTCACAGCACGATGCCGCACCTCACTGAAAATCCATGCATGTTGCACGTGCGGGTTGAAAATCTGAACACCGAATGGCGACCGGTGAAAGTTTAACACCGAAATGTATGTAAAAACAAAACGTCCAAAATACGGTCAATCTAAGAAACAAGGGAGCACTACATCATCACATACACATCCATCATGAAACTGGTACACAAAAATCACAACAATACAGGCGTCAAAAATCCATAATACACAGGAGCGAAATGCACTCAGCCTGTAAGGCGTGTAAAAACCAACTCTTTACCACCACCACCACCACCACCACCCCACACACACGCACGCACACACACACACACACACACACACACACACACACACGCACGCACGCACGCACGCACGCATGAAAGGTACTAATGTTGTATTTTCTTGGGTTCCATCGCACACCTCCTTCATTTTTAACGATCAAGCAGATAGAGCAGCAAAACGGGAAGCAAGAATATATATTAGGTAATATTAAGGTTGACTGTCCTTTGTCACACAAGGAAATTAGTCATACAATCGAAAGGGATTTCGGGAGTCAATACAGTTCCTCCTCATCAAAACCTCGTCAGCAAACTCCATCAAACTTTGTCAAACTTTGTGTCGATTAGCCGACCGGTTTCAAGCCTGACTTTTAGACTTTTATGTAATTCCCTACGAACCAAGTATTGCCAGACTGTTAAGTGTGTATGTCGTGGGGATCTTTCAGTTCAACATGTGATTTTTGATTGTGAACTAAAGAAACCCTTTTTGAATGGGGTTATACCAAGTGCTGACACTGGGCATGTTAATGTGTTTGACTTTTTAGATTCGTTGCCAGTTGTTTCTCTTGTTAAATTAACGAGACACCTTTTGGAAAGTCCATTAAGGAACATTATATAATCATAATCGTAAGTTAGATTACTTTAGATATTTTTCTCGAATTTCTCATAGTTACTGTCTTATAATTCATCTGTCCTTTATTTTGTGTCTATGTAACCACATCGTCCTCTTCTCTTCTTTTATGATAATAGTCTAAAATTGTAAACACTATGTTATTTAGACGTCTGCAATCACCTATATATGTGACGAGACTTGAAACAGAATCCCTTCCTTACACACACACACACACACACACACACACACACACAAACAACAGTACTTATACACACGCTCATCCCCCCCCCAAACACATACAAAACACATAGCTGAGAAGTGGAAACAGAGAGAAACAAATGAGATCCTGATAAAGAGCACTGAGAGAGTGACCAAGAGATTTTGCTTTTCATCAACAATGGCCTATAAACCGCCTCTATGTTGGATGGTTGGAAGGTTACACCAATCGATGATTTTTAAAGAAAAATCAAAAATGGCCTACAGTCTTTAAGTTGAAAAGGTACTCACTGAGGCTGTATTGCCAAACAAATGCCTATATTAAGAGGAACAACATGAACTAAACTGTAGCATAATAAGGGTGGAGAGAGAGAGAGAGAGAGAGAGAGAGGAGTGTGTGTGTTATTGATTCTTGAACTTACAGAGAGAGAAATAATGTGTTGCTTCTAACCCAGCCAACTACAAATGGCCTTGAACTTGTAAGAAATAATTAGTTAAACTAAACATAGACAAATTGCAAAAAAATATGTGTAAGGCTCCGCCGAAAAACGTGGACAGATGAATCACAAGACAAAACAAAAATGTGCTTTGTCTTGTCAGTGTTTCTTCTTGTGATTCGTCTGTCTACGTTTTTCGGTCAAGTCTCACATAATATTCAAAATTTGTTTAGATTTCCACCAGCAGTCGCCTGACTTTGAAACTAGATCTAAAAGATAAACAGAAAAAAAAAACAAATCTTTTTAATATTTGATAAACTGAAAGAAAAAAAGAACTTAATTAATCAACATGTACATGCACTGTAACTAAACATGATTCATGTCCACTAGAAAGATGTCGAAATGCAGAACAGAAAAAAAAAACTAAAAATAAAGAATTGAAATGTGGTGCCGCCGGTCTCCCTATGCTAACCTAAACTACCTATTATGATTAATCTAACCTATACCTAACGCCCGGGCCATTTCCAACATAATCCTACATCAATCTGATTGTTGCTGCTGATTATAAAGTAACATACCTACTTTTTCTATGCTATTCTATATCGAAGTTTACTTTTTTTTAAAGCAAAGATCTTAATAGTACCCAAACTGAAAAAAAAAATTTTTTTCTCAAACATCAAATCATAATTTCTTTTGGTACAATTAGTTTGCAGCAACAAGCTCACAGTAGATTAAAAAAAAACCTTCACAAAGAGACGCAACACCACAGAAACTGAATATGCATTAATGTGAACAAGGTTAATACAGCAAACCATCAAAACAAACATACTGGAAAGACTCAATCTTTTTTTTTCTTTCTAAACAAATAACTATCAATTCCCATCCCTGAAGTGAAGAATGCTATGAACTGTGCCCTTTGTCCTTTGTTCACACTACCCTCTACCTGACAATTCTGCACCCAGGCCCCTCTCTGACCTACATCTAAACCCTCCATTGGCATCACCTGTCTGTGGCTGTCTTCTGCAGGAGGGGTCTGGGGCTAACCTCCCACATTCTGCCCTAAAGCTGCCACCCCCCTCCCCTCCTCTCTTGCCTGCCTCTACCTCACCCTCCACATCTACCACACCCCCTCCCCTCCCCTCTCCTCTTGCCCTGCCTCTACCTCACCCTCCACATCTACCACCCCCCTCCCCTCCTCTCTTGCCCTGCCTCTACCTCACCCTCCACATCTACCACCCCCCTCCCCTCCCCTCCTCTCTTGCCCTGCTCTACCTCACCCTCCACATCTACCACCCCCCTCCCCTCCTCTCTTGCCCTGCCTCTACCTCACCCTCCACATCTACCACCCCCCTCCCCTCCCCTCCTCTCTTGCCCTGCCTCTACCTCACCCTCCACACATCTACCACCTCCCTCCCTCCCTCCTCCCTCCGTCCCTCCTACATCTTCTTCCCCCCTTCCTTCCAATCCGCTACCCCCTTCATCCCTTCTGTCCTCTTTTGTTCCACAGGTTCCCCTCAAGGTACCGTTCTTTCTCCTGTCCTCTTTACTCTGCACACCAACGACTGCATTGGTACAGAAGAAACACCAGTCATTAAATATTCAGATGATACAGCCCTTGTAGACCTTTACCAATTCTGATGTAAAATATTTTGATGAAGTTGAGCGTTTCAGCACCTGGTGTAAAGAAAATTATCTTGAGCTTAATGTAAAAAAAAAACAAAACAAAGGAGATGATCATAGATTTTAGGAAAGCGGAAAATTATGTGCCTGATCTTTATATTGATGGAGAAAAAGTGGAACGGGTAGAGGAATACAAATATCTGGGCACAACGTTATTCAATAAGCTCACTTTCAATATACACACCAGGTCCGCATACAAAAAATGCCAAACCAGAATGCATTTCCTATGCAAATTGAGGAATCTGCATGTCCAGCCAAAAATTCTTAAAATATTTTACAGGAGTGTTATTTTGAATCTGTCTTGACTTTTTCATGCATTTGCTGGTATGGAAATCTTAATTTGAAAAACAGCAAACTCTTGGATAGCGTTGTGAACATCTGTGGTAAGATTGTTGGTCAGAGACAGGAGAGTATGAGTGAGTTGTATGAAAGGCGTGCGGTCAACAAGGCTCGTGCGATTGTTAGTGACAGTGGGCATGCGCCTGCGCGACTGTTTGAGCTCCTTCCATCAGGCAGACGATTTTGTGTCCCCAGAGCTAAGCTGATGCGCACAAAAAAAGAGCTTTGTGTTCAAATCCATTGCGCTTTTAAACAAACACAGCGTGTAAGAAGAGGCGGTGGATCACCTGTGACACAAGCAAGTGCGCGGGTGTGTATGTCTGTGAGCAAGCGGGAAAGTATAGATGCTGGAGTGTGGGTGTGTTTGTGTGTTATGTGTGCATGTCCTGGAACAGTGAGGAATAGAAATGTCTGGAATATGTCTTACTTAATGATTTTTAATGATAAATCTCTCTCTCTCTCTCTCTCTCTCTCTCTCTCTCTCTCTCTCTCTCTCTCTCTCTCTCTCTCTCTCTCATACGTGCACACATTTATGTAAGCTTATATATAATTATGAGTGGCTGAGTGCATACTTTATTTGCACTACCAAAAAGGAGAAAGACTGAAATTCCCATTTTGGTGTTACACGCATGTTTTATTGTTTGAAAGTAATTTTAGTTTTCAGTGTCACGTTTGTAACTATAAATATGTATGTCTTAACTTATAGGGCAGCGGTCACAAATGTAATTTCTCTTGTAACGAGAGATAATAAAGTTTTCTGAATCTGAATCTGAATCTATCTCCCACTCCCTAACCTGGTGGTGATAGGACTCGGACAAGACAGTGGAGGACAAGACAGGCACAGGGGAAGTGGCGGGGTGAAAGCACCGTCGTGGCTGCTGCCCTGGGGACCTAGCCGTGGATGTGGACGGCTGGGGCTCTTCATCGGGCAGAGGGGTAGGCCTCTAGCACCGAGAAGAACCCTGTGTTGTCTGTCTGTGTGTCTGTGTACCTGTGTGTTGGTGTTGTCTGATTGCCTGTTCCTGCTGCATGTGGTGAAGTTGTTGTCATGGGTGTCTGCACCTAACAGACTTACGGCACCAGCCAGGGAACCTACCCTAAAGGCCCGGGTCCTCTGACCGGCAGCACCGTTACCTGTGAAGTAAAGAGTTGGTCCTGCTGATGGCCCATGGCTGTGGGATGGTCCTGGTGGCCTGTGCAACACGATCACAACGGGGACATCAGTTCACTGGCCCATGTCAGAGAAACACAGTGTAGTGCTGGATGTAATTCACAGAGCAGACTACAGTTACACTACATGCATCAGTCCACTAACACATGTCAGAGACACAGGGCAGTGTTGGATGTCATTCAAAGAGCACACTACAGTTACACTACACACAGTCCACTAACACATGCCAGAGAAACAGTGCAGTGTTGGATGCAATTCAAAGAGCACACCACAGTTACACTACACACATCAGTCCACATGTCAGAGACACACTGTGTAATGTCAGATGTGATTCAAAGAGCAGGTATGGTTATGCATGTGTGTGTTCCCCTGCTATTTTACACTTTGACATTCAATGGCTGTTTTACTGAACACCCAAACCGCTTGTCACAGTTCACTGCACCATGTCACTGGACACAGCCATCATTCAACATTCAACAGGAAACAAACTCCACATTTCAAGCAAGAATTAATCTAATTGGATTATTCATATGAAAAATAAAGAGACTGGAAACGGCAAATAGCCGACACTAAAGTTCTTTAAAGCTAAGACAGCAGCATGAATGGAACATTATGAGCAGATTCATTTAGAAAATTAACAAGGACAAAATTAAACAAGTATTTCATGCTGACTTTTGCGTGTATGGAATGCAGTCACAAATCAAAATAATAAGGCAACTGAACTTTGAAAAAAACTATTTTAGATGTAACAGCTACATGACTCACGAGTCTGTACTTTATTAATGGTGGTGTTTATTAGAATTGAAAAATGCCTACAATACAGGTGGTGAAATGGGGCCATCAGAGAGAGAGAGAGAGAGATTCGGATTCGGATTCGGATGTTTTATTCATATAGGCCTTGGCCATTATGAAGGGGTGGGTGAATATAATACATCATATGAAACAAATACACGTGCCTGTATAACAAATCAAAGACAATCAATTGAGAACTTCAAGACGTAGCTATTTCTCGAAATTTAAATGCTTTGTATAGAAACAGGGACACTTTCGAACAACGTCAGTTGAAGTGGATGACATCAATACAATCAGTTTAAACAGGGAGGGTTGTCTATAAAATTTGGGCTGAATAAATTCAGTTCTAATATTCCTTAAGGCTGGACAGCAAAGAACAAAATGGACTTCATTTTCCTGAGATTCTTTACAAAGTGGACACAGCAGATCATTGTCATCAATAGAGGCTTTGTATCTTAACTTATGAACTGCCAATTCTGAAATTCCAAATCTGAATTTGGTCATGACATACTTAAAGTGTCTGTCCATTTCTAAAGTTAAATAAGGTTTCAAATCATGAAAATTGCAAACATGTCTATAGAAATCAAACCTGTCACTATTCTGCACGTGATTTGACCATCTTTGCCAAGAGCAGTCAACCAATCATTGACGGAAGCAACGTATGAATAGCTTAACACTGCCAACACCTTGATTTAACCATGCAAAACCAAAAACCATATTCAAAGAGACAAATACGTACTTTACTTACCCAGTTGTTTTTCCCTCTAGCATCGAGATCATATAACATGTTATAAGCTTTACGAGGTAATCTGTGCTCCTGCATGTAAAGTAAATTCAACCAAGAACGGATGCATTTCACTGCTGAATATATGTACAGGGGGAATCTATTAGTCTCACCATAAATAAGATCATTAGGCGTCCGCCTGTCTACACCCAGAAACCTTTTTAATGCGAACAGGTGTACAGATTCACAATATATGGCAGCATTGTCTAATCCCCACAATTCAGACCCATATTGTACAATTGGTTGAATTTGACTGTCAAACAACTTGATAAAAAACATACAAAGACGTATTATTGAGGATGTACAGCTTTTTCATGATACTGAGCAGCACATTTTTGGCCCTGCTTGCAAGGTCTTTGCACGCACTAACAAAACTCAGACGTGTAGAGAAAAATATACCCAAATACTTATAAGCATTCACAACAGGCATGGGGATGCAATCATAGAACCACCTTTCTCTTGCACTCAAATAACCACCCTTTCGAAATACAATAATGTTACTTTTGGACAAATTAACCTTTAGTTGAGGAGAAAGCTGCGCGATGTAGACTGTTCAGCTGAGTCTGTAAGCCAATAACAGTCTCTGATATCAAACCACATCATCAGCTAATAAAAGAATAAACAACTCAAAAGCATCTAAAGTCAGCAGAGCCCCATGTTTTCCATTGTTGATCACCTCAATTGCTAACTCATTGATAAAGAGGGAAAATAGAACAGGACTGCAAGCATCACCTTGCCTAACCCCGGCTGTACAGTTAATGTAATCTGTCAGTTATCCCCACAACGAACTCGAGCCCTAACCACCTCATACATGCTTCTGATACATCTATGAAGTTTACCCTTAATACCATTTTTAATCATGACTGGCCAAAGAAGATTTCTATTGATGGAATCGAATGCTTTTTTAAAATCTATAAAAGCGGCATACAATTTTCGATTATGAGGAAAACTGCTTCTGAACAAGAGCCATTAAAGTAAACATATGGTCAACAGTCGAATACCTTTTTTGAAACCAGCTTGGTGATCACCAGTTATATTGTTTTCCTCAACCCACTCTTGCAATCTGTTATTTATTATCATTCCAAATATTTTACTGCTTATGTTACTAAGGCAGATACCCCTATAATTGTAGGATTATTTGCGTCCCCCTTTTTAAAGATAGGTATTATTATTGACTCCGTCCAGTTATCCGGAAATATACCATCATCAAACAGTTTATTAAAAAACTTTAAGCAAAACTGCACAACTTGGGCAGAACAGTGTTTAAACAGTTCACCAATTATGCCATCAGGGCCCGCTGCTTTATTGTTTTTAGTTTTTTAATTGTTAATAACACTTCTTCTTCACTAATGGGACGGTTCATATAGACATCAGACTCATCTTCAAACCCCTCTTGATTTCGCTCATTGTCTGTGTTTAACAAAGCTTGAAAATGTTGAAACCACACGTCAGTTGGAATGTTATTCTAGGCTGTTTCTTTTTGGCGATATCTTGTGAACTACGGTCCAAAACTCCCTCTGTGAATTTATTGATGCTACTAACTTATCTATTACTGATTTATTATATTCTTTCTCTTTTCTCTGGAGAGAGAGAGAGAGAGAGAGAGAGAGAGAGAGAGAGAGAAAGAGAGAGAGAGAATGTAAAAAGGCACAATAAAATGTAATCTCTGGAGGGAGTGGTAATGTCTTTTTCTGGCTTACAGTGTCATCCCATGGTAGTTTGTATACTCACATGGGCCTTAAAACTGGTTAAAACACAGTGAGAACTACAGGTAGAACTTGCCAGTTACACTTCTTAAATGAAAGAATGACAAATGTTGCAGACAGAGGAAAGTAGCTAAATAGGTTGTTGGTTCAGATACTAACATCTAAATAGCTATTAAAGCACTCACACCCACATGGCACAGGAATAGATACGGGATATTTGTACCTTAGAGAAGAGCCGGGTTTTTTGTGACCAATAAGAAGTAGGCTTTAACGCACGCATGATAGTTTCATGTTATTACAACTAATACATAACTGACACAAAGTGTTTCATTTAGACATGGAGAGGGGAGCTGGGAGAATGAGATGTGAAAGGTCACAGCATTGGAGCCGTCTTCGCCAGAGGTGGGTGGAAAGAGGAAAAGAGGCACAGCTGACACAGGGCCGACAGTGGAGAGGAGGAGGGGGGGGGGGGGGGGGGGGGGGCGGGGGCGATGGGGGGAGGAGATTGGGCACAGACGACGTGCCTATGGTACCTCTGTGCGAGTTAAAAGAACAGGTGGAATGTGCTTGCAGCTACACGTTCTTTACAGGTGGAATAACTGCACATTTTTTACGGGTGGTATATCGTGGCAACTGCACATTCTTTACAGATGGAATAACTGCACATTCTTTACATGTGGAATATGCTGTGGCAACTACTCATTCTTTACATTGGAATATGCTGGGAACTGCACATTCTTTACATTGGGATATGCTGGCAACTGCACATTCTTTACATTGGAATATGCTGGCAACTGCACATTCTTTACATTGGAATATGCTGGCAACTGCACATTCTTTACATTGGGATATGCTGGCAACTGCACATTCTTTACATTGGAATATGCTGGCAACTACTCATTCTTTACGTTGGAATATGCTGGCAACTGCACATTCTTTACATTGGAATATGCGGCAACTGCACATTCTTTACATTGGGATATGCTGGCAACTGCACATTCTTTACATTGGAATATGCTGGCAACTGCACATTCTTTATATTCGAATATCCTGGCAACTGCACATTCTTTATAGGTGGAATATGCTGGCAACTGCACGTTCTTTACAGGTGGAATAACTGCAGATTCTGTACAGGTAGAATATACTGGTAACTGCACATTCTTTACATTGGAATATGCTGCCAGCTGCACATTCTTTACGGGTGGAATATGCTGGCAACTGCACATTCTTCACAGGTGGAATATCTTTCTTGGTCAGCTGTATACGGTTACTGTTGCCAGATTTATCTAACCTGATAATGAACATGACGATGAAATTCCCCCCATTAATTCTGAGGGGATGTGTATGTCAGTATGTACGTAGCATTTAGAGCTATAGAATAACAGAAGAAGTCACCAGCTTTTCATGGAAAGGCGGAGATGTAGGTGCCGTGCCATCATCAGCACTTGAAACACGCGTCGGTTTGCAGCCTCTTCTGTACACCATTCAGGCATTGCAGTGCACACACTGCCACACTGAGGCTCTGAGACTGCTCTGATAAAAGTAGCATTCAAACGACAGGGAGGTAAGACCTGCAGGGACCCGCCCCTCCCCACTTGTCCCACTCATTCCTCCTCTTCCTCTCTGTGAAGTGTTTAGTTGCGCGTGTGAGTCGTATGGGCGAAAGCCTTTCTTGTCTTTTAGATCAACTCCATGCACTGAAATACTCCCAGTCAGGGAACATCGAGAGCTCATGGACAGTCCAACTGTTTTGCCCTGTGCCTGAGTACATTGTGGAATAAATGTAGGTGTAAACATAACTAGCGGATTATCTGACAGTTTTTTTTCAGCCATGTACTGTGTCTTTCTTGTTCTCAGATATTACGGAGGGTGTTATACACCACAAGGTGTGACTTGGTTTACGTCTGCCCCTCCTGATATTGGATTCCCTGGCCAGTGAAGGCACGTTCTCCGGATATGAACTACACAACAGATGACTCAGCCAGTAGGGACGCTTCGTTTCACCGGCAACTCATGGAATACATGGGGCAAGAAGACCCCACGTCTGATACTGCTGCCTCTGTCCAAACAAAGAGCACAGAGGTATTGTACCTTTCATTGGATAGTGTGCAAGTGGAACAGCTTTTACATTCGTGACGTGGACAGTTTAGCAGCAATGGTTGTAGAAACAACCTGGACAGTACAACACAAGAGAATACATCGTCTGTACGAAATTGGCAACACTAGGCTCTTACGCGAGGTGTTCCATCTGTACCTGAGAAAGACTCTGGCTTCAGGTGACCCGGGCCTTCTCCATTCTTTACCTCTGTGTCGGTGGGTCTCGCACTGTGTGGAGTGGATGTATTTGATGCACATGAAGCTGGTCCCATTCAGGGATGTCCAGAAGCAGGACAATGACCGTGTCCAGCATCTGGCCAACTGCTTCACTCACCCCGCCCATGGCAGAGCTAGTGATGGTGCTGGCCGTCTTGGTGAGGACTGGAGTCTGGCCGGGCACACTCTTCGAGCAAGGACTATTTCAGGCACCTGGGCTTTCAGACTGTATTTCCTCTTTTACAGAAGTCAAGTGATACCTGCGAATGTAGTGGACGAGGCCAAAGCCAAATTTCATGGAATGTTTGCTGCCGAGATTTCCAGGCACGAGGGAGTGCCAGCACCTGGGCATAGAGGACGTCGTCCCTTCAGCGGAGTACATGGAATTCAACGATGGCTTGGTTGTGTTCAACGTCCAGATGGGTGCGTGGCACAGCTTTGAAAACACATTGCCGAGGAACATTAAGGGTTACACTATAAATTTTGTCACGCTCCATGCAACCCGCAACATGCACACATAGTCCTCGATGGGATTTGGTGC
>JADBJO010008463.1:0-5000 GCA_016801955.1 Conus betulinus
GCTGCGTGGAATGTCTCGCCAATGGCGGTGGCCACACCCACTATTGAAATGATTTTGTGAACTGAACAGATTTTGCGAACTTTGATTTCGACCCATCCTCTGTTTAATTGTCTGTAAATCAACAACCGTTCATTCGATCCCAATGAAATTCAATGTACGTTGGAACAAGATAATGAATTAAATCTGTTCCCAATTTCAAATCGTGGCTTTATATTTTGGAAATTATGCGGGTACATGTAAACTGTGCTTAACTTTATGTGACTAGTATATAATATATATATGTGTGTGTGTGTGTGTGTGTGTGTGGTGTGTGTGTTGTGTGTGTGTGTGTATACTATACATTCACACACATACATACATACATATATATTATTAAGTATGTTCAATATATGCATACAGGTATGTTTTAAGAATGCTTAGAGATATTGCCAGAACAGATCGCCGTTGCTGGAGATGTTAGATTGTCTGCCCTTCGAATTGAATTAGTTGTTACACACGTCTGGCCCAAGTGCCTGTCTCGGTGTGTTACTGTATCATGTCTCTTGGGGAGCGCTGCCATCCGCTGGTGTCAGGAAGGAACAAATCCATTTCAGTCCACCAAGGTACGTGTTGCTGTAGTTGTCATGAAAAATAACGTGCCACTGGTCACTGTCCCACTGGTAATGGTAATGTTGCTTACAGCCCAGCGACCGCAAAGGGCCACATCAGGGCTGTCACCGCGTTGAAGTTAACCCACAAGTCATTAATCTTTCTTTTTCAAATCCATTCACACAACTCTTTAAAACACACATCTTCCCAAAACACACCTCGAATTTCGTCGAAAATCTTTCCTCCGCAAAATCTTAGATCAGATGAAAAAAAAAAAAAAAAAGATTTGATCTCCCTCAGAAATTCAGAGATCACGTCAGGCAGGACATCTCTGAACAAGGTTTTCATGGAGTCCGCTGCAAATTGTCTAAGTCTCACATCGTGCAAGTCCCAGCACTCTAAAAGGATACATTTCACTGTGAGTGGCACATGACATGGAACGCACCACGGAGCTTCTTCACCGTTTAAAAAATAAAAAATGGTTGTAAAAAGATTGGCCAGTGTGCAAACGGCACAAAAACTGTTTCTTCTTTGCGACCGCCTCGGGAACCTGCTGAAAACTCTTTCCTCCCGGATGCTCTGTTGACGATGTGCATGGGAAGATGCTGTTGGCTGGTTGGTGTGGCCAGGTCTGAGGTTCAGCGGTCTGCTGCTCAGCCAGTTGTCACGTGCCGCACACACGTCTACTCGAGAGGTGTGTTTAGGACTTTGTCGTTTTTATCAACGCAGATCATAGCTTGCCTTTCGGGAATGTCCGGGATCTTTCATCTGGAGCTGTAGATAGAATATCTGAACATAGAGGTGCAGATATACATACACACACGCGCGCGCGCGAGCACACATATACACACATTTACACACACACACACACACACACACACACACAACACACACACACCACGCCATACACGCACGCATGCACGCGCTCACACACACACACACACACACACACACACACACACACACACACACACACACACACACACGTAGATACACACACGCACACAAATATATACACACATACATACCAACAGATGTACACACACATATGCATACACATATACACACATGCACACATATAACCACACTCACTGCACATACACGTGTGTAAATCACATATGCCAGTCACACTTACGCATATAAACATGCTCTCGCACACACACACACACACACACACACACACACACAGTGCACAGAAAGTTGTCATACACACTCCCACATCAAACTAAACGTACCCAACTGCGCTGTTCTGAACCCTTTCCAAAACCAGAGATGACGTGTTGGCGTGGAGAAGTAATCAGAGAAAAGGATTATTTGCAAATGTATGAAATAAAGCATTATCCAGTTGATGCTATGTCTGACGTCAACAAAGGGCGCACGGGCAAACGCTCACACACTTTCTTAAACCACGAGTCTGGTACAGTTTCTGTATATGACATACTCATTCCACGCTTCAAAGAAGATGAAGGGAACAGCTTAATGTATTAGTTCTTCGTTTTCATTTTAGTCTTCAATGTTGTTTTGTCTGCCTGAAGAAGAGATCGATACTCGTCGGTTTTTTTTTTTTTCTGTCTTGCGATTTGTTTGTCTCTTTCGCTCGGCGGTACAGTACTATTTTCTTTTTCTTTTTCTTTTCTTTCTTCAAATTTTGTTTCATTTAACGCCTGCGGTCACCTTAACTTTAAAACTGATTCAATCGACTAGCCTTTTCACAACACACGTTGCGACTATGTTCGCTGATATCAGGTAGGCGCCTGGTTGATTCGCCACATGTTATGAGCATTATCGCAACACACACGACAAATCTGCTTCAACACGTCACTGTTAAATTTGTTGGCCAACTGTGGGCTGGGGTAAAAAAAAAAAAAAAAAAAAAAAAGATTAATCTTCGGAAGAACTCTATAAAGATGTAAATGATATTTTGAAAACTTATCTATTATTTTTCATAGCTGTCCAAAAAGGATCTTTTTTTTTTTTCTAAGCCCCCAAATCAGGTGTCCTGAGGGAATGTTTTTTGTGGACTGCAGTGTTCTCTGTGCACGGAGAGTGGAGGATATAGCGGGTGGTCAGTTGACTGCTTAATACCCCTGTACAGTGTGATCCCACATGACTGGCTGGACAGTGAGGGACAATACAGATTATATGACGGGAGAGAATCCTGCTCAGACGAAGAGAGTGGACGGTGTGCTACACTTTCGATGAGTTTTGTCTGAAGAATGAACTTTGGGGGGGGAGGGAGGGGAGGGAAGGGGAGGATGTTCCAACCTCCAATGTTTCCACATTATTGCGTTTGTTGTTGTTGCTGTTCTATCTTCTCTCGTGGTTTTTTTTGGTCTGTTTGTTTTTTTTTTTTTTGTTTTTTTTTTTTAAATTTTAAAATTCTCCTGTTTATCTCCACGTTTCAAACCTCCAATTTTTCCACAATATTAATTTTTGTTGTTGTTTGTTGTTCCATCTCCTCGTTATTATTTTTTTAAATGAGGTCTCAATTCTGTTTATCTCAACGTTGTTGTTCTTCTGTCCTTTCTTGTCTATTTACCCCCCCCCCCCCCCCCCCCCTTCACCGACTACATCTCGCTCATCATGCCGATCTGTATGTTCTATTACTGAGGGATATTCTCTTGATATCTTAGCGTCTGATACGCTGCATCTGGGCTTATTTATATGCTAATAGTTGATATAGTGACATTTTCATACTATTTGTTACGAAGAAAATGGCTAAAAAAAATGAAAAGAAAAAGGAGAAAAAAGGAAGAAAGTGAAAAAATTAAACGTAAAAGAAAAGACGTTCACTTCACCTCCACCCACCAAAAAAAAAACAACTGAAGAGACAGATTACATATCGAGATGATTTACTTTCAAATTTATTCTATACTGCTGTCGTCATGCTGTCATAAACCAGTTTCACACGTGTTAAAATTTGACCATAATCTCTAAAAGAAGGAGAAAAAAAAACCCTCAGAAAATGTTCTCATTCCATGGCTGAAAAGCGGAAACGCTTGAAAAACAATTGCCCTCAATCAGCACCGGAAACTGCTGACCACTACTGTTTCTCATCCGTCCGGGTAAGAATGGAGAACCGGAAGTTTACCATTAATACGAGAATTGTTGAACTACCAACTGTTATTATTATTATTATTATTATTATTATTGTTGTTGTTATCATCATCATCATCATCATCATCATCATCATCATTGTCATCTTTATTGTTACTATCATCATCATCATCATCATCTTTATTATTATTATTGTTGTTGTTGTTGTTGTTGCTGTGTTGTTGCTATTATTATTATCATTATCATCATTACCATCATTATTATTTTCGAAGATTTTGATCCATTCGGCGATGACCCTCTCTTTGTTGTCTTCATCCACGCCACCTTGCAAAGCAAACGACCAATACTGACCGAATGAAACATGGCTGAAGTTCTACTTGGTGACGATCCTCTGTCTCATCATCGAGAATGACAGCCTTTAGGGAGGGGGTCCCGGTGAACAGAGATGAAGAAGAACAGAAACGGGAAACTCGGACTGGTTCACCACAAAGATTTTTTTTTAATCTTCTGGGGGGCTAAAGCAAGTTTCTGTGGGGGGCAGTCTTTAGGTCCTGACAATATGAACTTCTACACTATTGACGAGCCAGGTAATGAATCGTTAAAACAATGTGAAGACGCTGCTTTTTTTTCTTTTTTTTTTTTTTCGTTATTGCGCAACAATAGATTCGTACTGTCATGCATAAGAGCACAAATAAATTTGCCGCTTTTTATAGCCCCCCATTCCCCCCCCCCCTCCCCCCCCCCCTCCCCACCATCCCCACCCCTCGCCTTCTCTTCCCCGCCAATGCGATGCTACTCTGAGGTTCCACACACGCTGTGGAGAGGTTATGATTTAAAAATAAATTGATTTTTTTTATTTAAACAGGTGGAGAAAAAAAAAAGAAGGAAAATACACCCGGCAGTGTAAGAAGAAAGAGTCCTTGGCCATTCTGTGTCTGGAAAGGTTTGGAACGAGGTTCTCGCACCTGCAGAAAGCTGGAACAAGCTAGTAGCAGATTTTCATTGAGAGCCGAGGACATGAAGTGAAGTCGGCACTGGATTGGGGAGTTTTACCGAGTTCATTAAAATGTTGTGTGTCAGTATCGTTTTTGTCTTGCATTATCCTCCTGTCTTAACTTCCCCGTTCCATTTATTATCTCTGGTAAATCTATATTTAATCTTTTCGCGATGCCAGATAAAAGCAGACTTGTAAAATTAATTTTACAGATTAGCAGGGACGGCAAACTGAAGGCAGAGAGAGAGACAGAGAGAGAGAGAGAGAGAGAGAGAGAGAGAGAGAGAGAGAGAGAGAGAGAGAGAGAGAGACAAACAAAAACGAGGACTGGAAGGTGTGGAAATGGTGGTGTGATTAAGCA
>JADBJO010008463.1:10000-12500 GCA_016801955.1 Conus betulinus
AATAAACTTCGTTTTCTTCAGCACTTTAGCCATAAAGAAATAAATCAGTTCTTCAACTCCATTCTGTCTGCAACGATAATGATCAACCAACAGATGAAAAATAACAAACATTCAAACCTCTTCACATTGTACAATCATAAATAAACTTCAACGTCTGTCTGTGGTTCATAGATAAGTAAACGTGCATATGATGTGTCGAGCCTATTTCTGTGTGTATTACTCCAATCAGTCACTATCCTCGATGTGATTTGACCAGTCCTGTCATCAGCAGTCGAAAAGCCAGTTACGATGCGAGTCCTCTACTCCCTGATGTAGCTATACATCAGCAAAACCACGCTCATGATGTGATTTCACACCCAGTTCGTTTTACCTCCTACAGTCAAATTTTCACAACACATGCTGTGTGTGTCATTTTTAACCAGCAAAAAATACTCCCAGCAAGTGGGGACCGGAATAGCTCAGTTGGTAGAGCGCCAGACTCGTGATCCTGGGGTTGTGGGTTCGATTTTCGGTACAGGGGGATTTTCCCCCTCGGAGTTAACATTGGTTCTGACTCCATTCCCCAGACAGTCAGTCCTTCGAATGAGAGTATAAACCGAGGTTCCGTGTTTGAACGCACGCGCAACATCTTACACACACGTAAAATCCCATCATCAAACTTTCGGAAGAGAAGGCCAGTTTGGCCGTTGGTATGGATGTCACGTTACACATAGCATGCACCTTCCCCGAAGATGGCGTATGGCTGCCTTAATGGCAGGATTAAAAAAAAAAAAAACGGTCATACACACACACAACTCCACAACCTGTCTATACAGGCAACGTCCGCAGGAGTATCAGCCTGCGTACGCAGAAAGAAGAAAAAAAAAAGAAACTCCCAACAAAAAACATGGTTATCGGTCGGTTTCTCCGTCAACTAAATCGTTAGGGGTTTTCCATGCTTGCTAGGAGAGATTTTTTTTCACTGCAAAAAAAAAAAAAAAAAAAAAAAAAAAAAATGAAGATCTTCACAATGCGTTGCAGAGTGATAACGGCCCCATGGTACAGCTCCATACTGTACTGTCGGCGGTATTTGAGAGTCAAATATTTTTTTTTTGCAAATGATGCAAAGATTTATTACCTCTTGATAGCTAATCCATTACATATAAGTAATACGCCCTTAGCTCCTCTTGCGATCTTTTGTATGTAATAATAAAACTGAGTTAATCAAGATACATACACTGACAACCGGCATATCTATTCTAGTGTAAGTCTCTCCCTGATCGCCAAAAATCCACCTTTCGTAATAATCAAAATCTGTTGCTCTTCGTCATAAATGCTTTCGATTTGAAGTGAAGAAGCTGCTCGATATATAAACTATCTATAGGTGTTTGTAAGGCGATGATTTTTTCAGACATCAAGACATTAAGACAACATTATCAGTCAGAAGAACAACAGACATTCCTAAGGTATCACCCATGTGCAGCGTGCCTTCCGTTTCTAAGAGTCTCAAAAATTAGTTCGTTAACAAACAGAGAGAGAAATGAACCGGGTTGTTTTATACACTGAGTATATGAGCTGGACAAACTCAGCACTATAATAGGGCCATCGGTGCGCACCCAAATTTCCCAGACCCTGCTGCACAGGACGTTCTGGAATCATCCCTGATGGGTACATTAAATATCAAGGGCCCTGAATGCCAGGCAGTACTCCAAGTCACCTTGTTCTCTTTTGCCTCCTTTCCATCGACAGGTAAATCAAGGCAGTGACTATGTATGATGTCTGAAGCGGAACTGACTGACTGTATATATGTTACACCCATCCTACAAGTTGCTAAAACCTGTGACACATTTACGCTGATTAGACCTGGCGTACACTGCACGTGACTTGTGTCGTTGTTTTTCTTTGCTAACACTCAATGCTTTGAAGACGCTATGTTCCAAAGTACCCATTTTGTTTGTGTTCTCTGTTGAGTCTCTGACATAACATTTATATACCAGTTTTCCTGACCTTGATTACAGCTTCTTTTTTTTTTTGTTCCCCTGTGTGCAGTGGCCACTTGTGCGCCTCCCAAGGGCAAAAAGCTGGATCCCAGAGCTCTATTTTATGTCACTTAGTTTTGCTCATCCAACCGCTCGTTTACCTATTAAAATCGTGCGTCGTCAGTGTGACATTTTTTCCCCATAACATTCATGACACCCTTCTATATGATTTCTTCTTAAACTTCTTCTTCTTCTTCCGTGTGAGCGACCAACATCAACATTTTGATGACTACTGTCACTTTTGGGAGGAAGCACGCGCGCCAAAAATAAATAAATAAATAAAGTAAATAAAAATAAAACAATGGTCATTCGCTTTTAATGTCTTTCTGTTCCGGAGGCCATCGTTGGCCGAAATAGTAACCACGTTGAACTCCAAAACTTCGTTTTTGTACGCCAAGCTCTTATAGAACAAGGAGTACTTTAGAATGGGAACGAAGAAATGTTGTCTGTGTGTCTGTCTGTGTGTCTGTCCGTGGTCAAAA
>JADBJO010008463.1:15000-22123 GCA_016801955.1 Conus betulinus
TCTGAGACTACATGACAGGGCTGTACTCTACGCTTCCTTTCATAATATATCCCGGCGTCAACCAGGCCCGAGAGATACAGGCACCTGCAGTGTGTTGGTCAGGAAATTTGAGCAACACTCTCAGAAACGCATCCATTAAGTGGATGAGACTCGACTGTGTGGTCCCAGTCTTCCCAACTGAGTCCGCAGCAAACTCAACTCTGGGTAGGAGCCGGTCGGGGCAGAAAAAACCACATGGCTCTGATGGGATTCGAACCCACGACCTTCCAGCCGGGAGTCCGCGACGCTAACCACTTCGCCCGGCGGCGGGTGGTAGCTACGTTTTGCTTGTGACTTACATTAAAATTATGGTTACTTCTTTTTAAGTGTCTGCACCCTTTGAAAGTGCTTTTTAAGTGGGCCGTCTTCATACCACTTTTCACATTTGCACCACTAAACACATTGACTTCTTTTTGTAGTACAATCGTTCATTGTTTCAAGCTTAATACTTTGTTTCTCTTTCTCTCTGTGTGTTCGTCATCATTGTGTTTTATCCACTACCCTTGGATGTTGTTGATTGTTTTGCTAGAGTTATTGATTTCTCTACAGGCATATTCTGTCGTCTGCATGAAATGAAAAGTGTTTCTTCATTGATTTGATCTTAACTATTTCCTTACCACCCATGTCTTCCCACACTCCCGTAAATCAAGGACTTAGGACTGGACATCTCAATATTTATCGTTTATCGAAGAAGGTCCATAAACTGTTCTTACTTAAAAAACAGTTGATCCATGGTATTAGAGTTGGTGTGTAAGATTAAACTCTCACATAAACGGATAATCTTATCAATATTCTTGACTAAAAAAAATAAAGTGACGCCAAAGTAATTATTGTCGAAAATCGTGTAGATGGACCTTTCTGCTCAATCCTCCAGACAAATTCTTGCAGGCATTGCGTGGTCTTTCATTTAAGTCGGTATGGTATAGAGAACAAGACAGATGTATTAGAAAGCTTGCGAGAAATGAACAGGCAAGGAGGCCTTTGATACTGAGATGTAAACTGTTTGATGCAAGAATTGAAATTAGGATGGTTGCGAAAACAAGGGACGAAAAAATAACACAGCACGGCACAGGAAGGACAACAGATGACGTCACAGAACAACACAACACAACACAACACAGCAAGGACAACATATGACGTCACAGAACAACACAACACAGTACAGCACAACGGGAACAACAATTCCATCGCAGAGCGACACAGCAAAGCAGAACAAGGACAATAAATTACAGCACAAAAATACACAGCAGAGCACAGCAAAGACTCCACATCACAGCACAGAACAGCACAGCACTGCTCAGCACAGCAAGCACAACATATCACATCGCAGAACAACTCAAAACAACACAGATAGGAAAAACATATCACATCACAGAACAACTCATGATTACATATCACATAATAGAACAACACATGATAACATACCGCATCATAGAACAACATAGCAAAGCTTAAAAACGACAACGTATGACATCACAGAACAACCCAGCAAATCTTAAGAACGACAACATATCATGTTACAGAACAAGACAGCACAGCATACAACATAACAAGGGAAGGACAACATATCAACATCACAGAACAACACAGCAAAACACACAGCGAGGACAACATATCACACCTCAGAACAACAAAGCAATGACAACATGTCACACCTCAGAACAACGCAGCAAAACATAGCAAAGACAACATGTCACACCACAGAACAACACAGCAAAACACAGCAAAGATAATATGTCACACCACAGAACAAACAACGCAACAAAAAACACAGCAAAGATAACATGTCACAACACAGCAAAACACAGCAAGGACAACATGTCACACCACAGAACAACGCAAACAAAACACAGCAAAGACAACATGTCACACCACAGAACAACACAGCAAAACACAGCAAGGACAACATGTCACAGCACAGAACAACACAGCAAAAACGCAGCAAGGACAACATGTCACACCACAGAACAACACAGCAAAAACACAGCAAGGACAACATGTCACACACACGGAACAACGCAGCAAAACACAGCAAGGACAACATGCACACCACAGAACAAACACAGCAAAACACAAGGAAAGGACAACATGTCACACCACAGAACAACACAGCAAAACACAGCAAGGACAACATGCCACACCACAGAACAACACAGCAAAACACAAGGACAGGACAACATGTCACACCACAGAACAACACGGCAAAAACACAGCAAGGACAACATGTCACACCACAGAACAAGGCAGCAAAACACAGCAGAGACAACATGTCACACCACAGAACAAGGCAGCAAAACACAGCAAAGGCAACATGTCACACCACAGAACAACGCAGCACGGCACAAAAGAAATCAGCAACCACACAGCGCACCATGGACAACAGCACAGCACAGCACAGCACAGCACAGCACAGCACAGCACAGCACAGCACTGCACTGCATCAAGCGAGACATTTTCAACATAGAATTACACAGCACAGCAAGAGCGCCTTGCAAACAAAACACTGTATGTTAAAAAAAAACCCACAGAACAGCACATCAGAGAACAGAAAACAAACAAAACGAACGAACAAACAAAACAAACAAAACCCTCAACGTGATACCTTATATATCACAGACATTGATTTCCGCTGTGGTAACGTTTTTGACCGGGGATCCAGTTTCTACAGTGTGGGTGGGTATTGGCTGTGTCCAAGCCCAAGCAGTGTTTAGCCACAGGGAAAGAGATGTAAGTCGACAGCCTGACTAGAAATCTGTCTTCCCAGGCAACGCAGGAGAGCCCAGACATCTCTCTCTCTCTCTCTCTCTCTCTCTCTCTCTCTCTCTCTCTCTCTTTACTTCCCACCAACGGAAGACATTAAACTCTTTATGACTTGTCGCCTGGAGTTTCCGCTGTCTGAACCAAGACGTTTGTCAACCGCTGATCGCAGGATGATCAGAGGTTGTTACATGGGGATGGGGTGCAAGGAGGGCGGTGGTGTGTGTGTGTGTGTGTCTGTGTGTGTGTGTGAGACGGGAGGGGGGGGGGGGGGGAGTGGACGCCACCATAAAAGTGAGAAAGTTACCGGCTGAGGGTAAGAAAAAATAAACGTCCTTTTCATCTCTCTCTCTCTCTCTCTCTCTCTCTCTCTCTCTCTCCCCTCTAAGTTATACTAGTTTAGCTACATCATACTTAAACCATAATGAATGGATTGACTGGCAACTTTTAGCAAACTACTTCCAAAGCATTATATACTGCTCAAAACAATTTAAGAGCCATGTGCATTTTTCATATGGTTTAGATAACGCATCGTAGTGTATAGAATTCAATGCTTTTGTCCAATTTTTGCACTGAAACGTGTGAAAACTGCTTCAGTGTAAAACTGGTTGGGCATGTGTTCAGTTGCATCTGAGTCTATACTAGTGGGTTGAACGAGTTCACAAAAGAAACACGGAAACCACACGAAAACATGGTCGCGGTTTGCGAGCGCATAAATGAGGCAGCAGAGTTGGGCTGACTGCAAACCGCATTGCACGTGCAAGTCGTGCCTTTACTGAACACATGGCAACCAGTTTTGCTGACCAGTGGGTATAAATAAAGCCGCTTTGTGGGTGTTTTTTTAACCATGCCACCAAGACGGAGATTAAATGACACTGACCGGGAAAGGGCTGTTGCCTGGCTTCAAGAAGGTGTAGGCATCAGAGAAGTTGGTCGTCGCCTTCAAGTGCATCATGCTGTCATCCAAAGACTTCGTGACCGCTTCAACGCCACCGGTAGTACTGCTGAACGAAGACGATCTGGCCGGCCTAGGTCCACCACCAGACAGCCGGACAGACTGCTGGTTCTGACAGCGCTGAGAGACAAAGAACTGCCACTGCAAACAACCCCAGGCGACAACTGCGTGCTGCAGCCAACGTCAACATTTCCGACCAAACTGTTCGGAACTGCCTGAGAGAAGTCAACCTCCAGGCAAAGACGGCCAGCTGTTTGACCTGTGCTGACGGTGGTTCACCATAGGGCGCGACTGACCTGGTGCCGAGCTCATGTGGCCTGGGACAAGGCAGCATTGGGCCCGGGTGATGTTTCCTGACAAGTTTCGATTTGCTCGTCTCTTCCATGATGGTCGCATACGTGTCTGGAGGTGGACGGGGGAGCGCTACCAAGAAGCCAACGTAATCGAACGGGACCGGTATATGGTGGGGGGGGGTTTATCATGGTGTGGGGTGGCATGGGAAGGAACTTCAGAATCCCCCTGTACCGAGTTGAAGGCAACCTATCTGGTGTGGGGTACAGGGACAACATTCTTCAGCCTCTGGTCCTGGCTGCCCGGCAAGCCCTGGGCCCTGACGCCATCCTCCAGGACGACAACGCCCGTCCCCACCGTGGCAGGGTGGTAAACGACTTCTTGGAGGAGCAGCAGGTCAACCGCCTCGACTGGCCAGCGTCCTCGCCCGACCTTAACCCGATCGAGCACGCCTGGGACGTCCTGGGGCGCCTGCTTCACGAGAACCACCCTCCAGCAGTGAACCTGGGCCAGCTCTTCGACTTTTTGCAGCAGGAGTGGAACAACATCCCTCAGCTGACTCTCGGGAGGCTTGTGGACTCTGTGAGACCGAGATGTCTAGCTTGTACCCGCGCTAATGGCGGCCATACTGAGTATTGTTATTGATTGTCATTTGATTTGACTGTTCTGATTTCTGAAATGGAAGTGTTCATCAATTAAGCCCATGAAGTTGTTTTTAAGCAACTGTTATTCGTTTATTTCTGATGTCATTGTATCGTTCCATAGTTGAATTTTCAATTAAGTTTGTTTGAAGAAGTTATTTTGTTTTTTTGGTTCAATTGTGTGTGAATGTTTTTAACTGGCTCTTAAATTATTTTGAGCAGTATATTTTGCTGTTGACAGGTAGTTTTACAACCCTATTTTAAGGGGAAAATTGAGTGATTAAAAAATTGAAATCAAATCCAGAGGAGTGACATACTTACAAAAGCAGACAAATGATGATTGCCGTTGCTCTATTTTACGTAAGGAAAGGAATATTATCTGAAACATTCTGATCCATTTTTGTAGTATACTGGTTTTAATAAAACTATATAATCAACTGTGTGCACCACACCATGATATTTCCTTGTAGCTATTAGGTTCGTTTTGATATTATTTTTAGACAGACTGAAAGCATTAGAGTAGATCCATTGATGAAACAAATTCTGATTAAATGCTCAAAAAAAAAAAAGTCAATACCTGCCTTTTAAACACACTTTAACAGAAAAAGGGGCGTTCTAAGTTTGCTTATATATCCTATACCTGACACGTCCAAGCAGCAACAGCAACTGGAGAAATGACCAAACACAATTCAACAATTATTCAAGACCGGCAAAGCCTTTTTTTTTTTTTTTCAATTTTGAATACCGTCACACAAACACACGTACGAACCGTAACACATATGGGTAACCTCAATTTCGTTGGTATGAAAACAAAATCTTAAATGAGGCAGCGAAACAGTTAACAGTAACTAACTGTACTTGTTAATGTTCGCCGTGTTGTTTTGTGACTATGCTTTAAAAAAAAAAAAAAAAAAAAAAGCCAGTGCCAAACTGTGTTATCATTTCTACTAGCCGATTTGGTGTCATAGCAGCATTCGTTTGGAATTATGGGCGTGTAATGATTTCATTATGGGAGCAAGAGTTACCCGACTTTCCTTAATGGTTATATTTCTGAGGCTGAGTTTTACCATTACGAATATTTTTCATATTTGCGAAAACGTCTTTTTGATCTAAAATGGTGTTCGAAAGCTTTTTGAAGGTTTTCTGCTAAGAAACCCTTTTCCTTACCTTCAGCATATGCCTGTCATCTCTTTCTTGACATATGCGAGATTTTTCTCAGTAATTTTCGTACCTTTACATTTCTCATCATCAAGAGAAAATGACTGCACCGCCAAACAAAAAGAAAATTGTTGTAATGTCGTAATTTACGACACAGACACAACGCAAAATAAAAATGATTTCTTGACTGTCATTCTTCTTCTTCACCAATAAGAACTTTCTTTGAGGATGCTCTGAAAATTATCCATAGCAATAAACAAACAGAAATTGACGAAGTTTCCGTTGCAGACCGTCTTGGGGAATGATGACATCAAACGAAAGACACACACGAATACAAGTATGTGTATGTGCGTGCGTGCGTGCGCGTGTATGTGTGTGTTTTGTCAGTACAACCTTGAGTTAATCTGACAATAAATTGGTTTCAGTCAGTGTGTGTGTGTGTGTGTGTGTGTGTGTATTCGTGCGTGCGGTATGTCCTGTTCGTGCGTGCGCGCGCGCGCGCGTGTGTGTGTGTGTGTGTGTGTGTGTGTGTGTCTGGTCGGTGTGTGTGTGTGTGTGTGTGTAATTAATAGAAGGAAAAAAGAGAGGCAGATAGAGGGATAAGGCAAAAAAACAAATAGAGGTAGAGACAAAAAAGGGAGAAGAAAATGATAGATGGATGCGTTTAGAGGAGCTAGCGGATATTGGAAGTAAGGTGCTCAGGGTGTTTATGGGGAAATACGGGAGCGACGGGTGTAGGTGTTAGGGTCGAGCATCGTATGGAAAATAGGTCCACATATGCGGGTTTCTATAGTGTGGGCATACTTGGATGGTGAAGATAGTGTTCTGGGGTATAAGCATGATATTACATAGGTTATGGTTGTTATCAATGTTCAAGGTTATATTTGTAGATTAAGATTAAAGATTAAAATTATAGTCCCGTCAACAGCAGAGGTTATCTCAGGGACGTCAACACGTTCCAAACTACCACGATATATGTCAAAAAAAGAGTAAAAAGCCAAAACCTCTCCCAACCCATTAAAAAACAGATTAAAAGAACCAATCCCTAGGATTAAAAAAACCAACACGTTGAATTAAGATAAGACAATTGTTGCCCACAGCCAAGCCGACCGCAAAGGGCCACACAGGGGCGTCCACAACCGTTAAAAAACTCAGGAAGTCAGTCATTAACAAACAATTCTAAAAGCCAGCCAAAAACCCATCAAAAAATGTTAAACAATCTTTTCCACGATAAAATCTCAGGTTACTCGATCCCGACAAAATGTTACATCTCTTTCAGGAA
>JADBJO010008463.1:32563-35063 GCA_016801955.1 Conus betulinus
AACAACAACAACGACAACAACAGCACAACAACACAACAACAACAACAACAACAACACAACACAACAACAACTACTACAACAAATGGTGAGGAGAGATCAGTTCTTCACGTGACAGAAGAGGAAAGAAACCCGATAGACCCGCCGTGCCATTGTTGTGTATGTGACCGCGATTCCCCTCCACCCCCACCACACCCCCCCACCCCCACCCCCCTCCTCCCTACCCCTCCCTCCCAACTCTACTAATGCCCCCGTCTCTTCGCATTGTCGCTCTGCTGTCAGCAGCAGAGAAGACAGAAAAAATAGAATGGACGAAGGAGAAAATCACTTTAAGAATGAATCTCAAATAGAACGAAAACAAATACAATCGAACATTAAATGAGAAGGAGAGTGAGTGTGGGAGAGGGAGACGAGAGACAGAGGGGAGAGAGAGAGAGGAGAGAGTGGAGTGAGAGATGAGAGAGGAGAGGGAGAGATGAGAGAGAGGGGAGGATGGAGAGGGAGGAGGGCGAGCGGCCAGAGACCAGGAGAGTGAAGAGACGAGGGAGGGGAAGGGAGAGGACTTGAGATGAGGAGAGAGGGAGAAGCAGGGGAGAGTAAGAAGAGAGGGGGGAGAGGAGGAGAGGGAAGAGAGAGAGAGGACCAGGGAGAGTGGAGAGAGGAGAGAGAGAGAGAGGAGGAGTGGGGGAGGGAGCTTGATTGAGGAGAGAGAGGAGAGGTAGAGACGAGGGGAGAGGGAGGATTGAGGAGGAGAGAGGGAAGGAGAGGAGGAGAGAAGAGAGAGGGGAGAGAGGAGGAGAGAGGAGAGAGTGAGGAGGATGTGGGAGGAGAGAGAGGAGAGAGGAGAGAGAGAGGAGAGAGGGACCTTGATAGAGAGAGGGAGGAGAAGAGAGGGGACTGGGGATGAGTGAGAGAACGGAAGGGGAGAGAGAGGGAGAGAGGGAGAGACGAGAAAGAGAGAGGGAGAGACCGGGAGGTTGGTGGGAAGGGGGTGAGGAGAGAGAGAGAGTGAGGAGAGGAGCGGCAGGAGGAGGAGGATGATGGAGAGAGAGGAAGCGGACGAGAGGACGAGGAGAAGGAGGAGGGGAGAGAGGGGAGGAGGGGAGATCGGAGAGAGGGATGAGGGAGAGAGGAGAGGGAGAGGGTGAGAAGAGGGGAGGATATGAGGAGGGGGAGGAGAGGGAGAGAGGGGGACTCGGAGAGAGATGAGAGAGGACCAGGGAGGAGAGGGATGAGGGGGCGATGGGAGGGAGAGAGCGAAAAGAGAGAGAGGAGAAGAGGGAGCGAGAGAGGGGGGGGAGAGAGGAGAGAGGATGAGGAGGGGAGGAGGAGATGGGAGAAGAAGAGAGGGGGAAGGAGGAGAAGAGGGAGAGGAGAGGGGGGGGAGAGCGAGAGAATGACGGAGAGGGAGGAGACGGAGGAGAGAGAGAGAGAGAGAGAGGGACGAGAGAGTAGAGAGGGAGGAGAGAGAGGGGAGAGGAGAGAGAGAGGAGAGGCCGAGAGCGAGAGGGATGAGGGGACGAGGAGAGAGAGAGAGAGAGGACCTTGGCCCTCATCCCTTGGCAGTGGTTCTCACTAACCTGCGAATAAAATGGTTGTTTTTCTTACTCAAACGAGGGAGAGAGGGAAAAGAGGGGCGGGAAAGGGGAAGAGCGAGAGAGAGATGAGAAGGAGGAGAGGGCGAGGAGGAGGAGGAGATCACGGAGGAGGAGATAGGATGAGAGGAGAGAGATTCACCAACCCAAACCCTCCCACCGACCAAAAAAAAAAAAAAACAAAAAAAAACGAAGAGGCAGAAAGTTGAGCAGTTTTAATCAAATCAAAATGTCAGAGGCGAGAGCTTCGGCTCAGGGAATAGCTTGCAATAAGGGATGCAATCACATGTCCCAGTAAACTAACGTAACTGCCTCTGCCATTCTCACGCTGAGGGAGGAAAGGGGCGGGGTGGGGGGGGGGGGGGGGGGGGGGGGATTACGTGGGGGGAGGGGGGGAGGGGTGGGGGAGGGGGGCTTGGGGGGGGTATGGGAAGGAGGGATTAACGTGGATGGGAAGTGGGAGTGGGGGGGGGGGGGGGGGTAGGCTGGGAATAAATTTTTCGTCCTTCCTTTTCTTTGACACAAAGGTGCAGAGATTAGTTTTGCTGAAGAACGTGCGGAGGCTGCTGGGAATGAACATTTTTTCTTTCCTTTTTTTTTTAAGGGAGTAATGTAGCTCTGGTTGGACCCTGCCAATCATGGACCAATGTCCAGCGGCCTATGACACGGAATGTCTCAGGGCTGTCTGCAGAGGGATGACCTGTGTGCCAACTGAGAGAGAGAGAGAAACCAACTGGGTGGGAAACCGCAAGTCTATGGAGAGAGCCGAGAGGACAGAGGGAGAGACCGACAGAGAAGAGGTGGAAGGAGAAGAGATGGTGAGGGATAGACCAGAGACAGAGAGATGTTGGAGGGAGGGAGAGCATAGAAGAGGGAGACAGACAGCATAGAGACAGAGAGAGTGTTAG
>JADBJO010008463.1:40063-42563 GCA_016801955.1 Conus betulinus
AAAAACTCGTTCTATCCAACCTGCCACTCCCACCCACAACTCAACTCACATCAAACCATCTTAACCCCCTCCACCAACACCTTGACGTTAATTCATTCATCCTGCCACTCTAACCCACAGCTCAACTCACATCAAAACCATCTTAGCCCCCTCCACCAACACTTTGACGTCAATTCATCCATCATACCACTCCCACCCACCCACACCTCATTTCACGACAAACCACCTCACCACTTTTCAACCACTGTTCAAAACACACTGAACAGAATAGAAGACATAATACTCTGTCTTCGACCAAACTAAAAACAAACCACCATAGAACACTGTTTACCGTTGCTAAATCTTTTTTTTTTTTAGTCTTTGCACATGGGAAGTGCTTAAAACAAACAAATGCGCATGCGCATACATATATTCATACGCATGCACGAGCACACATCTTTAAACTGAAAGAGTGCCACACACGAACTACAACTCATCTCATATACAACCTCGCCACTTCCACCCACAAATTCATGTCAAACAAACCACCTCACCACTGGCACCCATAACTCTGCTCATGCCACGTCGTCTTACCCCCCCCCCCCCCCCCCCCCCCCCCCCCCCCCCCCCCCCTTCTACCCCTATAATTCCCTGCACCCATGGGACCAGTAGTGTGTCATCAGTCATCCTGCATAGTGATCAGGAGTAGTGTGGCACTAAGAGCGCGTGACAGGCACGGTCCGCCGTGTTCATAGCCACGTGCAAGAGGATCGGTTTGGGTGAACACATCCATCACGCGGTCAGACTGGCCTGCCGGAATGATTCATGGCCGCTTCCTCCCACTTGCTGAACTCCTGTGGTCTCACTGACCTAAATTTAATTGCCTTTGATTAATCAACAGCAGCCAGTCAACAGTTGGTCTCTCATTTTTAAGCCCAAGTCTCCTTTTTTTCGGTGTGTTCTGTTACTGTCATTTCTGCTAGGTGAGTTGGTGAAATGTCGTAAGCAGCATTTTGTTTGGGAGAGTTATGGGCCTGTAATTCTTTCATCCGGGGGGGGGGGGGGGGGGGGGGGGGGGGGGGGGGGGGGGGGGAGGCGAGAGTTGCCCTATTTGTTTGTTACTTTCTGCCCTAGAATCAAGGTTTTTTCGTGCTGTTGTGTCGTGGTTCAGGTTTCCTAGTGTCGCTGTGGTATGAAGTGGTGTCGTGATCATGGGGAAGTGGTGTCACAATTGTAGCATCGTGACTTTCAGGTGGTGGTGACTGGTGGTGACGTAGTGTCAAAGTTGTAGTACAGTGACTTTCAGGTGGTGGTGACTTGTGGTGACGTAGTGTCAAAGTTGTAGGACACTGACTTTCAGGTGGTGGTAAATGGTGGTGAGGTAGTGTCAAAACTGTAGTACAGTGACCTTTGTAGTGCAGTGGTGGTGACTGGGGTGTCACCGTTGTGGGTGTGGATTGGATATAGGGGGTGGTGTGGTGGTGTAATTATGTCGTAGTGAAGTGATATAGTCATGTGGATTGATGATAGCGTGCTGTGGTAGTGTGGTGGTGTGATTGTGTCGTCGTGAAGTGATATAGTGATGTGGATTGATGATAGGGTGCTGTGGTAGTAGTGTGGTGGTGTGATTGTGTCATAGTGAAGTGATATAGTAATGTGGATTGATGATAGGGTGGTGTGGTGGTGTGATTATATGGCAGTGACGTGATGTAGTGATGTGGATTGGTGTTAGGGTGGTGTATGTGAGGTGGTGGTAGTTGGTGTCGTGGCAGTGTGTATGATGTCGTGTTTCTGTTGTTGCAGTGCTGATGCTGAGCGATGATCTGACGTTCCAGCGGCAGTGGTGGTGACGATGCAGTGACGGTCTGGTGATGGGGACGTGTTGGAGGTCAAGTCACGTCATGCCATGGTGTAGTGGTGGTATAGTGCTGTGTTGAGATCGTGGTGTAGTGCCGTAGTGTTGTTGAGATCGTAGCGTAGTGCCGTAGTGTTGCTGAGATCGTGGCGTAGTGCCGTAGTGTTGTTGAGATCGTAGCGTAGTGCCGTAGTGTTGTTGAGATCGTGGCGTAGTGCCGTAGTGTTGTTGAGATCGTGGCGTAGTGCCGTAGTGTTGTTGAGATCGTGGCGTAGTGCCGTAGTGTTGTTGAGATCGTAGCGTAGTGCCGTAGTGTTGTTGAGATCGTGGCGTAGTGCCGTAGTGTTGTTGAGATCGTGGTGTAGTGCCGTAGTGTTGTTGAGATAGTGGTGTAGTGCCGTAGTGTTGTTCAGATAGTGGTGTAGTGCCGTAGTGTTGTTGAGATCGTAGTGTAGTGCCGTAGTGTTGTTGAGATAGTGGTGTAGTGCCGTAGTGTTGTTGAGATAGTGGTGTGTAGTGCCGTAGTGTTGTTGAGATAGTGGCGTGGTGCCGCAGTGTTGTTGAGATAGTAGTGTAGTGCCGTAGTGTTGTTGAGATAGTGGTTTAGTGCCGTAGTGTCGTTGAAATAATGGTGTAGTGCCGTAGTGTTGTTGAGATAGTGGTTTA
>JADBJO010008463.1:45063-82563 GCA_016801955.1 Conus betulinus
GTGTGTGTGTGTGTGTGTACATACATATAATATAATATAATATATATATATATATATATATATATATATACATGTGTGTGAGTGCGTGTGCGCGCACGCGCGCGCGCGTGCATGTGTGTGTGTGGCATGCGTGTGGAAGGAGGGGAGAAAGACTGAGAAAGAGAGGGAGGAGGGAAACAGGCGGATGGGGGGACAAAGATGAAGGGAGATAACTGGGGAGGCGGGGCGGAAGGGGACACAGTGGGAAGGGGGTGAAAGGGAAAACGGTGGGGGGGGGGGGGGGGGGGGGCAGCAGGAGGGGGAACGACTAGAATAGGAACCTTGACAGTGTGAGCTCTACACGGCAAAAGTACCGCAAGGCAGTGACACAGAAAGTAAAATAGGATGGAATAAAGGTCAGATTTTCCGGCAGACTCAAGATTGAATTCTCGTGCTGTTCCAAATATCACGAAAGAAAAAGGCTTGAGAGAGGGTGAGCGAACTCTGGTGAATGTTCATATCATCATGAACTGTTTTTTATCCTTTTGCACGAAAAGTGTCAGAAAACACGGGCATGCTCAGCTGATGCAGCGAATTTCGTTGGCTTCCAACGTACGAAAGGCTCTTTTTGCTACCCATCTTTACCTGCTGTCGTTCTGGTGGTACAGGGGAGTGTTTGATCAGGTGATTATTCCCACTGAACAGAGAAAGTTAGTTATTCTCGTCTGCCTTATCATCTGGTGTGGACGTTAAGCCTGAAAAAAAACACTGAGAAAAAAAAAGATGACCATGTCTCGTGCTGCCATCGGTCAAAACATGGTGTGTGGGTCAAGGACTAAACCTGGGAAATTTCCGTGCAGATGCAGATCCAGCAACAGCTCGTATAGCAAGATTATGTCAAAGTTCAATACACTAAAAAACCCTGAACCAATTTTAACGAAACTTCGTGGCAAAGTGAAGCGTTGGTCAAGAACGAATCCATTCAAATGGTGGTGTTAGGGAGAGCGCAGAACTTCTCAAAGGTCAAACAGTACTCTTAAAAAATGGAAGTAAACTGAAATACTGGATCGGCCTTTGGCGTTCAGAAAGGAATTCAGGAGATCGCAGACCTCGGCTTTGGTTCAACAAATCCTGGATCCGCTGTCTGATCCGGATTCTCACCACGCTGCCACACCGAAAGGTAAGTTACATCCTTGGTACACATTTCATCTTTCACCAAGGTTCGTTCAAATTAGAATAATGTTGTTTCTCTTTTAACATGATCTTGCTAGCAGACATGCAAACAGACTAACAGGTGTTGATGAAAAATAACATATCTACGGGAGGAAATAAAAACACAACCTGGACCATTCCCTTTTTTGCACATAACAGAGATGTAACCGTAACGAGAACCAACTTCAGAAACCAGAAACAGTACCCTATTAGCTGCGTTCTGTGTAGACTTACAGGGACTCTCAGATCTGCGTATGGTCTCCCAATGTGACCTCTGTAAGTTTGAGTTGTTTGTGCTGTGTTCAGTGTTACTTTCTCTGGAATAACTGTGAAAAGGGAAACAAAAGAATCTCAGAAAGATGGGTCTGTAGGAAAGAACAGAGGACAACAAAAGGGTTAAGAACTTTAACACGCAAAAAAACAAGATTTGAAAAAAAAAAAAAAAAAAAGGGGGGGGGGGGGGGGGGGGGGGGCGAGGAAAGCCACGGAGACTAACACGAAAAACTGAAGATCATATGCCAGTGATTAAACTGAAATGAAGGACAATCAATGAGAAGAAAAGCAAGAGATGCTCAAAGCAAAAAGATGCTAAAGGACATAGCAGAATCGATGATGCTGTGTGTAGAAACTTTAACGTGGCGATGCAACAATGAATTTACGTACATGAAAATCATTTGTGTTTCGTCACCTTAACCCACAAATGAATTTGTAACGTAAGGTATACCATGATCCCCAGCTTGTTTGTCAATGTTGCCTCGTGTGCGCTGCAATATGGAATGTTTTTAATGATAAATAAATGATAACTTCAGACAACTGATTGCCGAATTACCTTTTCAACAACGTGTGTGTGATATGGCATTGTGTGACGTAACCATAGACATAAAACAAATCTTTCATAGCATCGACACTGTGAAGCGTTGAAGTTAGGAATTTTCTCATATCCCATATTCCCGTATGCCATCGTATAATCCCTCAAACACCTTTGGTTCCATGTTGTGTGAAGGGACTGGGTCACATGGTTCAATGTCGTAGAAAGGCGCTTGATGACGTGGTACTATGCTGTATAAAGGAGCTGAATAACGTTATCAGCAGCACTGAGTAAAGCGAGCTTTTACCTTTTAGAACGCACAGTGCCAAACTGTTCGTTCATTTCTTCAGTGTCTGGACAACACCGCTTAAGCAGCGTGGATTGCAATACGCATTTTTTTTTTTTTTTTTGGGGGGGGGGGGGGGGGGGGGGGGGGGGGGGCAAGCGCCCCTTAAAAGAATAACAAAGAAAAGACAAGAGAAGGGAAAAAATGTACAAAAGAAGAAAAGATTTTTTAAAAACGAGAGAGAGAGAGAGAGAGAGAGAGAGAGAGAGAGAGAGAGAGAGAGAGAGAATACGAATACGAATACGGATACGGATATGAATACGAATACTTATTCGATTATTTCAGTGCAGGTATATAGATACGATGAAAGCTTCTTTACACCATGTCCTCAAAATAATAGAATTAATGACACAAAGTCTTAAGGCTATAAAATGTTCAGCCATCACAAATAAAAGGGGAAACAAAATATGGAACAGAAAAATTAAAACGGTTCAAAGCATCAAAATCATGAAAACACATACTCCCCGTCCCTCTTTTTTTTACACACGTACGCACGCACACACACACACACACACACACACACACACACACACACACACACACACACACACACACACACACACACACACACACACACACACAGAAGAGAGGAGGTGAGGGAGGGAAGGGGAGAGTGAATGAGAAAGAATGAGACAGAGACAGACGGACAGACAGACAGAGAGACAGACACAGAGACAGAAACAGAAGACAGAAACAGAGACAGAATCAGAGACAATGAGAGACCGACCGACCGACAGACAGACAGACAGACAGACAGACAGACAGACAGAAACAGAGGCAGACATATATTCAACATAAATTAATCTTACGTATAGTTGAGATCAGATGTCTGCCCGATTCCTCACTGAAGCTGTCTGTCTGACCTCAGCCACACGAGTATCTTAGCAGGGGGAAACAGGAAAGCCTCCAATTCTGGCTGAGTGGTTTTGCTTCATTCTTGCCATGGCCGGTCAACCGTTCCAGTTCAATACAGTAACAGTTACTTGCCATGGGAGCCGGAATAGCTCAGCTGGTAGAGCGCCGGACTCATGATCCTGGGGCTGCGGTTCGAATCTCCGCCGGGCCGTTTCAGTACAGAGGGGTTTTTCCCTCGGAGTTAACATTGGTTCTGACTCCATTTCCCATACAGTCCGTCGAATGAGACTATAAGCCGAGGTTTCGTGTGTGAACGCACGCATAACATCTTGCACGCACGTAAAATCCCATTGCCAACTTTCGGAAGAGTAGGCCAGTTTGGCCGTTGGTAGGGATGACACGTTACACATAGAATGCACCCTGCGTAAGAAATGGAAAGAATGAAGGAAGTAAGGAAACTGAGTGATCGATATTGAATGAAACGGACTGGATGACACGGGAAACGACTGAATGAAGCGCCAGCTGGCAGCTCTTCAGTTGGCGCTACTCAGGTAGGCAGCCCGTTGTGTAAACGAGCGTGGATTGTAAAGCGTTTAGAGCTTGGTCTCTAGCTGAGACACACACACACACACACACACACACACACACACACACACACACACACACACACACACACACACACACACACACACACATTATCTCTCACCGTCTCTTTATCTCTCACCGTCTCTCTCTCTCTCTCTCTCTCTCTCTCTCTCTCTCTCTCTCTCTCTCTCTCTCTCTCTCTCTCTCTCTCTCTCTCTCTCACGCCCGCTGGCACACCCTGACATACCAATTCCCCTCCTATGCTCGTCCGACCATCCCTTCTTTCCCGCCGCCCACATGGACACCTGCACGAGCGGTCATGTGAATGTGAAAAACACACACACACACACACACACACACACACACACACACACACACACACACACACACACACGCTCACACACACACACACACACACATACACACACACAAGAGCGCGCGCGCGCGCGCACGCACGTACGCACACACACACACACACACACACACACACACACACACACACACACACACACACACACACACAAGCACGCACACACGCGCGCGCGCGCGCGCGCGCAGGCACAGAGAGAGAGAGAGAGAGAGAGAGAGAGAGAGAGAGAGAGAGAGAGAGAGAGAGAGAGAGCGAGCATGAAGCCCTTTCCGTTCTACTCATCCACTACCTACTGCCTCACTCTTCCCTCTTTCTCCTTCAAACGCGTTGACACTACGGTCAACCCACTAAACAAACGCACACAGACATGCACCGTCAGTTGGGTGTGGTCAGTTCGTGCGAACCCGCCGCTCATCATCGTACGACAAACCCAAGCGCCAGCGTCTTACTATCGTCACACACGCGTCGGCCTTGTCCTCTCCGACATCCCCAGTAGTCCTGTTGCCAGAAAACTCGTTCGATTTGTATAGTGGAGGAAAGGTCGGGCTTAGGTCGTGTGGAGTACGTTTCTACCCACCCGTGCTGCTACATACATACATCCAGACACGTATAGCTTTAAATCGATAGCCTCATCTCTTGTCGTAAAACGCCAAGGCCACGAGAAACGAGACAATGCGAGAGACCTTAAGATGTTCTCCTCAAGGTATTAACTTATTGCCTTGTCTTGCTTAGTGCTCCTGGACTTTTTGTCAGATGTTCGTTTTATGGCAAATGACTCTAAGCTTTGTATATTGATCCACTGTTTCCAGCATCCTTCCGCCACAGTTGAAGAATATTGGAATCTTTGGCTCGGTCTTTATTGACGCTTCTGTTGTCTGTGTTAATTTTCATTCCCTCGCCGACACAAAAATCGGTTTATTCTATGCTGAAGTTTGAGGTTGACAGGATAGCTAAATCGTCTGCAAATTGAAAAAAGAAACAACAGAATTTTCACTTGATCTTGATCGGAATAGCTTGCGAAATTCATGGTCTCTGAGATATCCGAAGTGTTATACGCGAATACAGTAAACAAGGTTGAGCTATAGGTATTACTTTTTCCCAACATCACTACACGCCACCTGTTTTGACTCCCACATACGCAGCCACACCCAGACTCGTCCTCTTGTGGTACCATAGCTACCAATCCACCGTGACCGTCAATACCAAGGCGGGGGGGGGGGGGGGGGGGGGGGGGGGGGGGGGGGGGGGGGGGGGGGGGGATTCACCCACCGGAGGAGACGCTACGCTGCTGCTGCGTCCCTTTGGATGGTGTCAGTGTGATGCTCTGATCACACACTCAGCGCCAACTGAACACCCACAATCATTTTCTTCTTCGTTCACTCAGACAGAAACCGCAGAGGCACTGACGAAGGCTGCTGTACGGCGGAGGCCTTCCAGTGATCCATAAGGCTTTTGCCTCATCGGTTGTGTTGACAGGCCAGGTCTCTGCCCTTAGCTTTCCATGTGTGGGACAGTCCTGCAGGAAGTGTTCCACAGTCATTGGGGCTGTACCGCATGAGCAACTTGAAGACTCGCCGATGTGGAATTTTGTGAACATGTGACGTCTCAGTCTGAAGTGCCCTGCCCTCAGTCTCACAATGCTCACTTGGTCTGATCTGAGCAGCATATAGTATGCATCCTTCTTGTTGAAGTCGAGGTGCTGCTCAAGCCATCTTCGTTTTTGCTTCTCCTCGATAATACTTTTGATTTCTTCAAAGGAGACTTCCTGCTCCAGTTTGGGCTGCTTTCCTCCCTTTGCCGATTGGTCAGCTTCCTCACTGCCATATATATATTGCAGTGTGAGGGTATCCACTGGATGACAGTATTCTCAGTGGACTGTTGCAGGATGGACAGGGTAGAGAGACGAGGGAGTTGAGTTCCTTGTTTCGAGGATTTTTAACAGCCTGCAGTACTGATCAAGCATCAGAGAAGATGACGACTTTGGTATTCATGGCTCCTCTATTCTCATGCGGCGTTCTGGCTACCTACAATCACGATTTCTTAGAGGGACAGGAGAGCATCTTCCTCTGGTATGAAGACTGCTTGTTCACCCCCTTCCATTAATCAGCCCATGGCTAGCAGGTGGATAACGATTTGCCCCAGGCATGGTTGGAAGAAGACATGTGACATGTAAGGGCGTCGAATATCTCAGAATCTGTGGTGTGTGTGCGTGCATGCGTGCGTGCGTGCGTGCGAGCGTGCGTGCGTGCGTGCGTGTGTGTGTGTGTGTGTGTGTGTGTGTGTGTGTGTGTGTGTGTGTGTGTGTGTGTGTGTGTGTGTGTGTGTGTTGTAGTTATTGTCATTGCTATTGTTGTTGTTGCTGCTGCTGCTGTTGTGTTTTCATTGTACTTACCTTTTGTCGTATCTTCACGTTTTATCTTCGTCATCATGCTTTCAGTCAAACTGGCAAAATTTAAAAAAAAATCAAGACCTTTACATTAAGGGAGAGATCCATCTCCTCAACGTCATATTCAAACTATGCGTGCATTGCATAGGAATATAACCAAACCACAAGGAAATTGAGATCCATCTCCTCAACATCATATCCAAACCATGCGTGCATTGCATAGGAATATAACCAAACCACAAGGAAATTAAGATCCATTTCTTCAACGTCATATCCAAACTATGCGTGCATTGCATAGGAATATAACCAAACCACTAGGAAATAGAGATCCATTTCTTCAACGTCATATCCAAACTATGCGTGCATTGCATAGGAATATAACCAAACCACTAGGAAATAGAGATCCATTTCTTCAACGTCAATCCAAACTATGCGTGCATTGCATAGGAATATAACCAAACCACTAGGAAATAGAGATCCATTTCTTCAACGTCATATCCAAACTATGCGTGCATTGCATAGGAATATAACCAAACCACTAGGAAATAGAGATCCATTTCTTCAACGTCATATCCAAACTATGCGTGCATTGCATAGGAATATAACCAAACCACAAGGAAATTGAGATCCATCTCCTCAAACATCATATCCAAACTATGCGTGCATTGCATAGGAATATCCAAACCACAAGGAAATTGAGATCCATCTCCTCAACATCATATCCAAACTATGCGTGCATTGCATAGGAATATAACCAAACCACAAGGAAATTGAGATCCATCTCCTCAACATCATATCCAAACTATGCGTGCATTGCATAGGAATATAACCAAACCACAAGGAAATTGAGATCCATCTCCTCAACATCATATCCAAACTATGCGTGCATTGCATAGGAATATATACCAAACCACAAGGAAATTGAGATCCATCTCCTCAACATCATATCATATCTAACTATGCGTGCATTGCATAGGAATATAACCAAACTACAAGGAAATTAAGATCCATTTCTTCAACGTCATATCCAAACTATGCGTGCATTGCATAGGAATATAACCAAACCACAAGGATGTTGAGATCCATCTCCTCAACGTCATATCCAAACTATGCGTGCATTGCATAGGAATATAACCAAACCAGGATGTTGAGATCCATTTCTTGTCATATCCCAAACCATGCGTGCGTTGCATAGGAATAACCAAACCACAAGGATGTTGAGATCCATTTCTTCAACGTCATATCCAAACTATACGTGCACTGCAGAGGAATACGCTCAAACTACAAGGGTGTTGTTTGTTCTTGCAATCTCAGAACATAATAAGTCCCTTGACCTTTGAATGTCGGCTTGCACGCATGGATGTAGAATTTAATGATGTGTCGAAAACTTGCTATTTTCATTCTGTTATTGGCGTGAGACAGCGGGATCCAGTGTCTATCGAAATCATTTGGTTTTTTGATTCTCTCTCTCTCTCTCTCTCTCTCTCTCTCTCTCTCTCTCTCTCTCTCTCTCTCTCTCTCTCTCTCTCTGTGTGTTTGTGTGTTGTATATGAGTGTGTGCGCGTGTGCGTGTGAATCTATCGTAAACTTTAATCTTTGTGTTTTTCCTCAGCAGTTCTAAGCACTCTCACACAGTTACAAAACTTGACAGAACGATGAATATAGACAACATCTTCCCAGCCATTGGTTGAAGATGTCACCGAATCGTAATGCCTTAAATCTGTGATGAAGTCTTTGGCCTCGTTGATATCATAATATCCATTATAATTGTGACCGGTTACTGCTTTTTCATCATGAAAGGTATTTTTTTAAAAAGATGTTCTGTACAAATATTGCAACAAAGAATTAACCAACAAATTGTCAAGGTGAGGACTCTGGATACAATATCTGAAAAGAAAAAAAAAGTAAAAGTTATAACGACACATCTTAAGAGACGAAGGAGAAAGGCCTGGGCGTGTAGTGCTCATTGATGACACAGAGAGTACGGTCAGGATGAATGCTTTGTGGGGCGTGAAGCCAGTGGGGGCCACAGGGGTACATCAACACCCACACAGCCTTTCTTGTGTTCACGACTACATTTCACCAAACAATACCAGCAAGTCATAGATTTGTCCTCGTGAAAATTCGTAAATTATAATAATGATGATGATGATGATGATGATGATGATGATAAAAGATAATGATAATAACAATAATGATGATGATGACGATGTTAATGATAATGAAAACAACAACAACGACGACGACGAAAAAACAACGACAGCAACAACAACAATAATGATAATAATAGTAATAACAATGATGAGGATGATGGTGTTGATGATGATGATGATGATGATGATGGCCCCTACAAAACGTCAGGAAAACTGAGGTACAATCGTCAAATACAACGGGCGTCATCCGGCCATGGGAGATAATGACGAACATGTCTACCAAGGGCCAAAAGTGATCATGTAAGAGACGGAAGGAACTCAAAATCGTATGCATAAAGTGTATGCATCAAAAAGTCACCTTCTCTCCACTCTTTACCCTCCTCATCCATATCCTTCTTCAGTGCTTCTCTCGCATCCTGTTGCACGTGTTATGCTCTTATTCAACCCTTAATGGTAAGGACGCGTTTTGCTTGACATAAAGTATGTCAGTAGGCTCCAGCACTATCTTATTCACTTTCGTGGAACCTGACATCGCAAAATCCATGGTGGGGTTGTGACCTTCTGCCGAGGTCAAGGTCGCAACTGAGGTAATGTATGTTCCGCAATTTGCAGCAAGTCTTTTTTTTTCCCTCCAGATAGCTCTGGATAAGATTTTGGACACGTGTATACTATCGACGTCTATTGAAAGTTCTAGTATTGACTTTGGCATTTTATTTCAACGTCAGGCAGCACTCTGTCCAGAAACGTTGTCATCGACGATGAGGTGAATGCCCAGCTCGCCAAGGCTAGTGCCGCTTTTGGCAGACCACAAGAACGTATGGAACAGGAGAGGCATCACCCTGGAGACCAAGATCAAGGTGTGTCGGGCCATAGTCTCACCACATTTCTGTATGGCTGTGAAACATGGACAGTTTACCAGCGTCAGGCCAGGAAACTGAACCGTTTCCACAACTATTGCCTCAGAAGACTTAGGGGCATTAAGTGGCAAGACAAAATTCCGGATACTGAATTCCTCACTTGTGCTGGCCTGCATAGCATCTTCACCATCCTGATGCAGTCACAGCTTCGCTGGACAGGTCACGTAGTACATACGCCAGACCATCGGCTGCCAAAGAAACTATTGTTTGGCGAACTGCAACAGGGCAAACGCTCTCATCGAGGCCAGAGGAAGCGTTTCAAAGACAGCCTCAAATCCTCCCTGAAGGCCTTCAACATCAGCCACACAACATGGGAGCAGACTGCCCAGGACAGAGACGGGTGGCGATCAGCTGTCCGCAAAGATCAGCAGAGACCTGTGAAAAAGCCACGGAACTGCTGCAGCTGAGCAGCGCAGGATGATCAGGAAGACCAGCGTCAACAGATCTCCAGCTGCTGCCACCATCCCCTGTCCGTACTGTGATAGATCTTTCCTGGCGCAGATCGGCCTGACCAGCCATCTACGCACTCACCCCCCGATGCCAGGGTGACTAGATGGTCTTCGTCGTCTCGACGGGCAGCAGACAACATGTCGACGTCACAGGGTCAGAAAAGCTTTTTCGATGTCTGGGGGCCTGTTCAAGCGCTGATTTGTTCAGTCGTAGACTACAGAGGTGAGAGAACGGGATGGGATGGAACTCCAGCACAGCACCTAGCAGCCTGCTTCTGAAAGTCACTCATCCGCAATGTCCTGGAATCAAACACGCATTCCAGTTAACAGAGTCGTCGGCGCAATGTGAATTTCAGTACTAACACATCTTGCTCCTGTAAGATTCCCACAGTAAAATAAGACTGATTCAACCAGTCGTGCTACATACCACCAGTCGTTTGACTTGTGCACAAACTACATGTCCGTGGACTCAAAGTGCTTCGTCTGAGGTGTCTCAAGCTTCAAAACCTTTTTGGCTTACCAAAGCATGTCGAAAGGAGAACGCAAAAAAAAAAAAAAAATGTATTTTCGGCACAAATGTTGTTTCGCAACTACCTGTGGCGAAAGCTTTATTCTGAAAGAAGCGTTCATACGTTGTAGGTGGGGGTGGGTGGGGTGGCGTAATGGATGAGTGGGTGGGGCTGGTGTGAGTTTAAGGACGGGGGGGAGAGAGAGAGAGAGAGAGAGAGAGAGAGAGAGAGAGAGAGAGAGAGAGAGAGAGAAGCACATCATGCACCATTGTTTCGATCTTTTAATTCTTAACTCCTTTCATAATCTCGCCAGCCTACCTCCTCTTCATCCAGTTTCTTCCATTCCTTCCTTCTTCTTCATTCTTTCTTTCTTTCTTTTCATAAACTGTTTTAAACGAGTTGGTGTATGCAAAATACAGCTGTGGCACTTTTTTTTTATTTTTCCGTTTAATGGTTTTTATTGTTGTTATTTCTTCTTGATGTTTATGCACATCATCTGTTATTTTCATTTATTTTCATTCGAAGTTTTCTGTCATTGATGTCAAGGTTTGCTCTCTCTCTCTCTCTCTCTCTCTCTCTCTCTCTCTCTCTCTCTCTCTCTCTCTCTCTCTCTCTCTCTCTCTCTCTCTCTCTCCGTGAACTTTCAGGATTACTAAATTTAGAAACACCGTAAACTAATCGATTATAGGGTGTGCCTCTCTCGCACAAGCCAACACAAACCGCACAAAGGAGTCAAGGTCTTACAGTCAAGACGAAGAGTAAAAAAATGACATTGAAATGTTGTGGTTTGCCCAATTGATCCCCAAGCCTTGTGTTTTATCTTCTTTAAGAAAGAAAGAGAGAGAGAGAGAGAGAGAGAGAGAGAGAGAGAGAGAACAAGCAAATCTATGGGAAGACAACAAGGGGGGGGGGGGGGGGGGGGAGTTGAAATCACATCACCAGTCGGAGTTGTCCTGCTTCTCGGCAGCTACATTCAGAAACTCCCAGCTAGAAAGTATGTGCTTGTATGTATGTATGCATGTATGTATGTATGTATGTATGTGTATGCATGCATGCATGCATGCATGCATGCATGCATGCATGTATACTATTGACTTCTCTTAGAAATGATAAAAGTAAATATAGTTTAGCAGCAGCAGCAGGAACTGTAGTAGTAGTAGTAGTAGTAGTAGCAGCAGCAGCAGCAGCAGCAGCAGCAGCAGCAGCAGTAGTAGTAGTAGTAGTAGTAGTAGTAGTAGTAATAGTAGTAGTAGTAGTGTAGTAATAGTAGTAGTAGTAGTTCTAAGAAGAAGAAGAAGGATAACGACCATGATGACGATGATGTTGACGAGACAACAACGATCACGATTACGACGACAATGATAGTGATGATGATGATGATGATGATGATGATGATGATGATGCGCTTACCCCCCTGAATAGTTATGGCGTTCAAGGTGCTTATCAAAAGGGCCAACAAATACCGAAATAACTTGGGGTCCATTGTTAATTTCTATTACTAAGGACCCCGTACGGACACAGACTTCCTATCTCAGTACTACAGGGACAGAACTTGGTTCAAATATGCTGCATGGAAAACATGCATGTTTAGACATTTCAACAAAAGCAAATATTTTAGCACATGGCTGGCAGAGTAGGATAGTGTGTTGTAAGTGACTAGTGCAAAGCAGGAAATTTGTTGTCTCACTGCTTCCGCCATCAGGATATGGCAAAGAGTTAGGTAGCGTGTTGTAAGTGACTGGTGCAACGCAGGAATAGGTGTTGTCCCTTTGCTACCTCCACCTGGATATAGCACAGAGTGAGGTAGTGTGTTGTAAGTGACTGGTGCGACGCAGGAACCTTGTTGTCTAACTGCTACCTCCGCCAGGATATGGCACAGAGTGAGGTAGTGTGTTGTAAGTGACTGATGCAACGCAGGAAACTTGTTGTCTACTGCTACCTCCGCCAGGATATAGCACAGAGTGAGGTAGTGTGTTGTAAGTGACTGATGCAACGCAGGAAACTTGTTGTCTACTGCTACCTCCGCCAGGATATAGCACAGAGTGAGGTAGTGTGTTGTAAGTGACTGGTACAACGCAGGAAACTTGTTGTCTACTGCTACCTCCGCCAGGATATAGCACAGAGTGAGGTAGTATGTTGTGTAAGTGACTGGTACAACGCAGGAAACTTGTTGTCTACTGCTACCTCCGCCTGGATATAGCACAGAGCGAGGTAGTGTGTTGTAAGTGGCAGGTGCGACGCAGGAAACTTGTCGCACTGTTACCTCCTCCAAGGAAGATGTTTTCACACACGCCCCCCTATTCTTTCCTTTCTTTGTTGGGGAGATCACTCAAAGAAAACTACTGAACCTTTTTTCAAACCGACGTTACCTGCATTTGTTACTGTTCATTCGTGTGTTTGTTTGAATCTATTCAAGATTTTAAAAAAAAAAAGGGGGCTGTGCCAGTCGTGAATGAACGTTAATGCGTCTTTGTTCATTTCTCCCGTTGTTGTTGCTGTGTTGATGTATCAGGTACAGGATATTATGGAGCAAACTTGAAATTTCAAGCTTTCGCCAAAGCGGCTTCTTCAGGAATGGAATACTTTTCAATAAAGGATTCCAACATTTCCACCATGATGTTCATCACCATTTTCTCTAGGTCTCGCGCGCGGACACACACACACACACACACACACACACACACACACACACACACACACATACACGCACACGCGCGTGCGCACGCACACACACACACACACACACACACACACACACACACACACACACACTCACAGTTCAGAGTTAGAGAGAGGGAGAGAGGAGAGAGAGGGAGAGAGAGAGAGAGAGAGAGAGAGAGAGAGAGAGAGAGAGAGAGAGAGAGAGAGAGAGAGAGAATCTATAGATGAATAGCCAGGTGGAGAGACGCGGAGAATGACATTGACAAACACTCTGCACACGTATCCACTCATCAGCCACGTTTCTCCGCTGACGATAGTAGGCTAGACCGTATCAACGTACAACTCAGCATGCTAGTGCACTTGCGCTCATTGTTCTCGTCACACCTGCACACGCATCATTACAATATCATTCTAATGAGTATTGTTGTTGTTTGTTGCTGATTTGCGGTTAGCGTTCGTGCATGATCGATGGAGGAGGTTGTAAACAATGGACGGTTGATCCGGTCTTCCAGAGAGAGAGAGAGAGGAGAGAGGAGAGAGAGAGAGAGAGAGAGAGAGAGAGAGAGAGAGAGGGAGAGAGAGAGAGAGAGAGAGAGAGAGAGAAGAAGAAGAAAGAAGAAGAGGAGAGAGAGAGAGAGGGGGGGGGGGGCGACAGACAGACAGACAGAAAGACAGACAGAGAGAGAGAGAGAGACAGACAGACAGACAGACAGACAGACAGACAGACAGAGAAGAACAGAGAGAGAGACAGAGAGAGAGAGAGACGGAAGAGACAAAGAGCGAAACAAGGCGTGGTCACACGCTGCCACAGTCAGCGCTCTGCACCTGCGGTAATCACCATTGACGTTCCGTGCCAGCAAGCCATCAAGCGCGTGCTGCTGCTGGTGCTGCTCCCACCACGAGCGGCAAGCCGAGCTTTATACCCTCCACCACTTCCAACCACTCTTCCTGCTGCTTACTGAACAAATTGCCCCGATTATTATGGTATTGAACTTCCCTACTCAGCCTCCATCACGCCTTTTTTCCTCGTCACCGCCACGTGGTGAGTTTAGTGAACAAGTGGTTGTTGCCCTGTTACTCACTCGCGCACCTGCCTGTGCGGAATCTTCGCCACCAAACACCAGTTAGTGAGTGCAGAAGCCCCACCCTGTGATGGTCGACAGTGGACATCCTTCCTTCGACTTGGAAGTGAAAGTGCCAGAAACGCCCGTGAAAGTGCGCTAACATTATTGTGTTTGCTCTGTGTGTGTGTGTGTGGGTGTGGGTCTTCTATGTTCGCCACGCCAGTCGGCTGGAAAAAAATGGGGTTCTGAAACCCGCGGAGAGGGGGTGATTCTGAAATGATGTGGTGTATCGGGGCAAAGTGTGAGCACTGACTCTCCCAATTTCGAAATAAGCGACGCTGCTCGTTGTCATTAGCAGCCAGTCGCTGTTGTCAAGTGCCAGGATGAGGAGCCAGGAAAGCCGTGGAATGAGGTTTGTGACAGTAGCAGTGTTTCGCATTGTCGGGTCTGTTTTCGTCGTGTCTGGTGGTGGTAGATAGGAGGGGGAGGGAAAGGGGGGGGGGGGGAGGCAAGATTCAGGTTGTTTTGATATTGTTTTATTTCACACTTTATAACTGTTTGTTTGTTGTTTTGAATATGTATGGATAACGAGACCTGCACTAATCAAAAGGATTTCACAAGCAAGCAAACATTTTTGTGGGGTGACAACACAGAAACATCGTTTAAACAGTCATTAAAAAAAATAAAATAAATCAATGCATAAGTGTAGATACACAGAAACATCATTAAACATCATTGAAAAGAAATCCAGGCATAAGTGTAGATAACATAAACTACGTATCCATTAAAATTTACATGGAATCCCATGTAAATTATATACGTCGCTAAACTAAATGTAGCTGACAGAATGATACGAAGAGTAGTGGGGGGGGGGGGGGTGTGGGGGGGGGGGGAGCTCTCACACTTTGACAAAGAGGGTTTTGTCTATGTCAGTATGTGGGGGTGCTTGTGTGCGTGCGTGCGCGCGCGCGCGCGCGCGCGCGCGTGCGTGTGTGTGTATCATGTCATGTGTGTCATCATCATCATCATCATCATCATCATCATCATCATCATCATCATCATCACCACCACCATCATCATCACCATCATCATCATCATCATCATCATCAAGCCCAAATCTAATTCGTCCGTTTTCACCGTGTGTGGTTGATCCCACGTGGAGTAGTTCCGTGTGAAAGTCTTCAATGCGACAAGTTGTGGTCTCGTGCAAACGGTGATTGACATTTGCAGCGGTGCAATCCGAAACTGCACCAGCGCAGTTACTACTGCTTGTTTGCCCCAGTGCAAACCGCAATAGTCGTTAACCCCGGCACAATTGCTAATCGCATCGGATTCACGTCTGCTCTGTCTGTCTGTCTGTCTGTCTGTCTGTCTGTCTCTCTCTCTCTCTCTCTCTCTCTCACACTCACACTCTCACTCACACACTCTCGCGCGCGCGCGCTCTCTCACGCGCACACACACACACACACACACACCTAGCTAGATAGATGGATGGATAGAAAAATAGAGAGATGGATAGATAGATAGTAGATAGATAGATAGATAGATAGATAGATTGATTGATTGATTGATTGATTGATTGATTGACTGAGTGATAGATCGATCGATCGATCGATAGATAGATAGATAGATAGATGATAGATTGATTGATTGATTGATTGATTAACTGATTGACTGATAGATCGATCGATCGATAGAGAGAGAAATGGATAGATAGGGTGATTGATAGATGCCTAGATAGATAGATGATAGATAGATAGATAGATAGATAGATAGACTGACAGACAGACAGACAGATAGATAGATAGATAGATAGATGGTCGATCGATCGATCGATAGATAGATAGATAGAGAGATAGATGGCTAGAAAGATAGATATGTGCAGTGTTTTCTTTTCAATAGGACAGCTGGCCCGGCTCAAGGAAAATCAATATGACATTCTGGAAATCTATAGGGCAAAAAAGTCAAGAAATTTGGGAAAAGAATATTTTGGCACCTGGGTACGATCAGTTTGAAAAAGAGGACTGTCGTTGGGAAACTATATGGTGTCGAAATAGATTGTAACACTTTTTTTTTATGTCAAAGTGATGTCTCAAGAAAAACCAAAGGCCATTTTGAGATCTGCAGGACAAATTTTAAAATGTATGGGATTTAAAAAAAAATCAGGAGCATTAATGTAAAAAAATCTCCCCCAAACATAAAATCAATGTAGACTATTGCTGGCAAGTAAAAAAAAAAACACGAAACAAACAAAAAGAACTGAATTAAATCAAAGCTTTTTTTTTTGTAATGGCTTGTAACCTTTGATTTGAAACATGACCTGATTTTGCAGACTTAATCAGTTGAAAATGGAACCGACTTCAAATTGTTGCTGCTATGCACAGCTAGTGTCTATTCTCTTTGTTCTGGCGTGTGACCATAGAGTTGTTGTGACATATTTTGACTTCCACCAGCACAGAGAAGTCACAAACGGAGCACACTCTGCCTCGACAGCGACTTCAGTTTTTGTCTTCGGTGGCATTGTTTTGAACAGGCCGTCAGAGTTACTTTCCTCGAGCAGGAAGTTGCTTTCACAGGAAGTACCACAGAAGCCAGTGTGAATGAGAAAGAAGCTGCCTGCCTGCTTGTATGAAGTGACGTCATCTGTGTAAGTTCATGAAAGGAGATCGTCTGATCATGAAAACTGGACTGCCGCGTCCGACCTGGCGACAAATCTGTTCGTAGGGCGAGGTGCCGATTGGTCTGAAACGTGTCAGTCAATGTGTGTGTGTGTGTGTGTGTGTGTGTGTGTGTGTGTGTGTGTGTGTGTGTGTGTGTGTGTGTGTGTGTGTGTGTGTGTGTGTGTGTGTGTGTGTGTGTGTGTGTGTGTGTGTGTGCCATGGATATATGAGCAACAATTGGCAATTTGACATTTCATGTTCAGCTTCCACTCTCATAAGATGTAAAAAATGAGAGAGGGAAGAATGTCTTTTCAAAGAATAAGGGAGACGTGCTTCGCTTCGTGGGACAAATTTGTTTCTCTTATGTCAATGATTCTGTATAAAGGCTGCAACATGATGTGCAGCGCACGCATACGAATTATTGTTCACTGAAAAATGATTAATAACCTCCACCATAGATTTAAAAATTTCAGTTCAATGAAAAAACGTTGAAGTTTGAAATGATTTGAAATAAAAATTAAAGAAAAAGCTATGTTCATCATTTCTGAACAGTCACAAACCAAATCATTCGCTTGGAACAGAAGAGAATGTCAGTGTGGTGTTAAAGGCAGCAGCTCAGAAGGAAACGTTTTAATACAGGACAGAGATTGCTAACAGCAGGAAATGCTTTAATCATGTAAGAGGATCGAGTCAGAGAGCAACATGCATATACTGTGAACAGCTTGAAATGTTATGCTAGTTTTCATGGACATTTACGATATGTTTGTTGACGAACGAAACAACCAATAAACATTAACAAGCAAAAACAAGATACAAAACATAAAAATGTGCTCCCAGTTTATCCTGAATACGCGCGAGATATTCCCTAAAGAGGAAAAACCGTCTTGGGCTGGTGTAACCGTTAGTAATGGCTATTCTGGTAAACATCGGCCATCATCTGCGACCTATAATGATATACTTACAAATTTTCAGAAAGATCGGTCAAGAACTTACTGAGATTTTTCCATAAAGAAGAAAACCAATGTTGGGCCGTTAGTAACGGCTATAACGGTAAACTTAAACATCGGGCATCATCCGTGACCCATAATGAACATTCCTACAGATTTTCAGAAATATCGGCCACGTACTTTGAGATATTCCATGAAGAAGAAACACCGTTAGGGGCCGTTATAGCCGTTAGTAACGGCTATAACGGTAAACTAAAACATCGGGCATGATCCGTGACGCATAATGAACATAGCTACAAATTTTCAGAAAGATCGGCCAGTAGTTTCTGAGAGATTCCATAAAAAAGAAAAACCGTTATGGGTCGTTATAGCCGTTAGTAACGGCTATAAGGGTACATTAAAACGTCGGGCATCATCCGTCGCCCATAATGAACATACCTACAGATTTTCAGAAAGATCGGCCAAGTACTTTCTGAGATACCCCATAGAGAAGAAAACCCGTTATGGGCAGTTATAGCCGTTAATAACGGCTATAACGGTGAACTAAAACATCGGGCATCATCCGTAACCCATAGTGAACATACCTGCTAATTTTCACAAAGATCAACCAAGTATTTTCTAGGATATTCCATGAAGAAGAAAAACTGTCACAGGCCGTTACAGCCGTTAGTAACGGCTATAACGGTAAACTAAAACATCGGGCATTATTCGAGACCCATAATGAACATACCTGCTATTTTCACAAAGATCAGACTCTGGATTTATGTACATCTACTTTTTATTGACACCCTCTATTGTTGAATTTCATACCATATTTTACGGTTGTGTTTTTTCCTATATTAATCCACGTTTTCTTTTTTTTTTTTCTCTCTATTTTTTTTTCGCAGTGCGCTAACATTGATATTCAAAATTTGTTTAGATTTCCGCCTGCAGTCGTCTCACTTTGCAACTAGATTGATCTAAAAGTCAACCTTCAATTTCTCTGTGTATTCCAATGGAACTCCAAGGCAGGCACTATTTGAAGGCTTTACTGTCAACACTTTGCAATTTTTGTGAGAAATATTTGGACACTCTAAAGAACCTACTGAGCGTATGATAACTTTGAACGAATACTGATATTGCTAAATGCTTCAAAGCTTTTATATCCTGACACCAGCTTTCTTTGCTCAATATCTTAAAAAAAAAAAAGAAATCTTCTGTTCTGTGGAGATTCGATGTCAGTGTTACAACCCATTAAGTTTTACAGTTCGAATCATGACAGTTTTGTTTCAAAATGAAATGTCATCTGATTCATAGTTTGATATGAAAAGGGACTGATTAACTTTTAGGGGAATTCCCTAACACAGATGAATCATGGGTAATGAAATCTCTGATAGATATGCGAAAAAAGGTGCTAGAAAATGAAATATGTACACAAAGACTTGCAAGAAAACCATCAAATGTCGAGACAGACTCTATGGGACTGTCTCAGAGATAATAAAAACAAACCTTAGTTCTGACGTTAAAAACACAAAGCAGCCAACTTTTCAGCATTGATCATGTCAAATGCATCCCACACCTGCAAATTCTTTGACATGTATCTTAAGCAGAAATTTCGTTTCAACGTGTTATCGACAATCGTTAGGTACTCTCAGAGCTGTGTACTGCTGCAAGAAAATGTGTATGTGGCGAAACGAACTTAACGATCAAGAGGTCGTGTTTTGTTTTTTGAGTGTGTGCCTCTCAGGGCATACTTACCATATTTATCAGGCATGTCTGTGACTAATTTTTTTTTTCTTATGCTAAAATTACTTTTAAACTTGCAATATTTATATAAAAGTAACAGGGGCAAACAAGACCTTAGGGTTCCTGAGGCGAAACCTGAGAGTAGGTTCCATCAACATCAAGGAAACTGCCTACAAGGCCCTAGTTCGCCCCACCCTAGAATATGCCTCACCTGTCTGGGACCCCTACACTGCCAAAAAACATCGCCAACATGGAAAAAGTCCAATGCTGTGCAGCTCGATGGGTTGTGAACCGCCACCGTCACACCTCAAGTGTCGATTCCATGCTGACACATCTACAGTGGTCCACTCTAGTAGACAGAAGAAGAGCAGAAAGGCTGACCACCTTCTTCAAAATACCATTGTGAAGAGGTCAGCATCAACACCCCATTCAGGCCCACCCAACACCCCAGCACGGTCTACGAGACAGTCTCACGGGGAGACATCTCTCCTCCCTGCCTGTAAAACCAACTACGGGAAGTTCTCCTTCTTCCCGAGGACTGTCAGGGACTGGAACAGCCTGCCTCCTGAGGTTATTTCCTCAACCTCAGTGGAGTGTTTCAAGTCCCAAATTTGACCACCTGCGCCCTCCCCCCCCTACCCTTCCCCCCCTCCCTTCCCCCCCCCCCTCCTCCCTACCACCCCCACCCCCACCCCACAAGTCCCCCCTACTGCCAGTCCTGCATGTCTGTGTCAACAGCCTTGTGGAAACCCCTCAGTTTTTGCACACATGAAAACCATCAAAATGATGATGGCGGATGTTTAAAGAAAGAAGAAGAATATTCACCAGTATATTTTCCGCCTGCAGTCGCCTCAGTTTGAAACTGATCACTGACTGCTGCCCTTCATGCTTTTGTATTTCGCTTCACGTTATCGATTTTTAGGTGTGCACTTGTGATCGTTGTCTGCTACGTTTCATTGTTCTTTATTTCGTTTCGTGTCCATTGTCCTGGATGTTTTTTTTGTTCTGTTTTGTTTTTTTTTTTATCTCGCCTGGAGAAAACTAAAGAGATCGAGTCATGTTTTGTCTTCCAATTTGTCCCAGTTGTCTGGCGGTTTAACTGTAATTTCTTTTTAAATTTTATGGAGAGAGAGAGAGAGAGAGAGAGAGAGAGAGAGAGAGAGAGAGAGGGGGGGGGAGAGAGAGAGAGAGAGAGAGAGAGAGAGAGAGTTTTAGTTATATGTTGATGTGTTCATTTCCCTCAAATGGTGTCGTTATGAAAATAGCGCCATCTTTAACTAAGGACACATCCATTATACATGAAGTCAAAATAATCCTTTGATAAACTAAGAAACAAACGAACGAACTTATTCCATTGCTTGTTCCATGAGATTCGGAAATGATTTTGATTGGAATGAATCGTGGCTCTGTGCTTTCGTCGTGGAAACTAAGGAAAATGCACATAATGTGAAGTACATGTATATTTAGATAAAGATTGCATGTCACACGCTCTAATTGGTCGGTGCAGATAATGTACTTAAGACTCTCTCTCTCTCTCTCTCTCTCTCTCTCTCTCTCTCTCTCTCTCTCCTCTTTGCTCCGACGTAATACTGATTTAAAGGATCGATTGGGGCATCTCCGCACCTCAATCCAAAACAAGTTTTAAGAGTTGAATTACCCATGTGTCACTCACATTTGAGCTCAGGAAAAAAAAGGAAGATAAGGGCCATATCATCATCATCATCATCATCATCATCATCATCATCATCATCATCATCATCATCGTTTGTTATCGTTTTTGTCGTCGTCGTCTGATGGGTGGAGAGCCTATTTCAAACCCTGTCCCACGATGACCCCTGTTTGGGGAATAGGGGTATTGGTTTATATGTGTCCCTGTTTTATATGTGTCCCTTGTTTAGTCGTATGTGTGAGGCGGGGAGGGGGGGGATAAGAAGGGGTTGGGGGGGGGGGGGGCATGCAAGACCACTTCTGAAATTGACTTCTCATGGGGAATAGTGGATTGGGCGAGGATGGGAGGGGGAGGGGGAGGTCCTGGCCATGTCCCAAGATTACTTCCATTTTGATGGGTCGGTATCCAGACAAATCTCCCCCCTACCTCTCCAACCCCCCCCTCCCACCCCCGCCGATAAATCCCCCCTCCCCCATCGATGACAGTGTAATCGAAGACCATAAAACATCGTTACCCATATTTCCTGGCTGTTTTGAAATGAAGTGACGGTTTCTGTGTTGGCTGTGTTAAGTCGTAATGAAAAATCCTCGCCAGTAAAAGCATTACTGCCCGTTAATTTTCGTGTTTTTTTTCTTCGTGTATCCAGACAATTTCTTTAATAAAACATCGAACGATTACTGCCGAATCGTTTTTGTAGGGTTTTGTTGTTGTTGTTTCATTTAGCCTTTAGACTGATTAAACTCCACTTCCCTGGGTTGCTTCGTGTTGGTCTGTCAACAAATCCAGAGAGATACCCTCACAATTCTCATTTGACTCACAGGTATTTTGTTTGATGCCGTGAAAAATGAAACCATTGCATTTAGACCTTCTTTCTTAATTGACTATTGTTGTGTGTGTGTGTGTGTGTGTGTGTGTTTTTTTTCGAGAGAGCACATATCTTATCTGTCAGGTCAGCGCTGGTCTTCTGCAGGTGCAGAATATGTCGCCGTGAACATACCTTCCTGCTCCAGACCCTTCACCTCTTCCAGCAGTGCAGAGAACTGCTCGTTGAGGATCCAATTAATCTCTGGGTCTACACTCTCTAGCTCCCAGTCCACGCTGGTTCCAAAGACAGCGGCCACGCCATCACGTTCATCAGCGTGGCGGGGGGAAGGGGTCGGCATCAGAGAGGTGGGGGGGGGGGGGGGGGTAGTCCTATGAAGAGGGGCGACGAGGAGGAGGTAGAGTCCACTGTCCTTTATGGGAGGCGCTGGTCGACCTGTCCACGCTGATGAATTGGATGCAACTGGTCAGCCTGGTCTGTTGTCCGACTGTAGAGGGCCCGGGGTTCTGCTCGATGTCACGACACTCCAGAAACAGTCCAACCCTAAAACATCAGCGTCAGGAGCGATCCTAACATGACATTGTCTGTATGACAGCGGAATGTCGAAATGGCGATGTTCTACTCAATATCAGTAGTCCGCCCTTAAACATCAGTGTCAAGAGCAATCCTAACAAGACGTTGTGTCACAGTGGAATGTCGGAATGGCGATGTTCTGCTCGGTATCAGCAGTCAGCCCTAAAACATCAGCCCTAAAACTATCAGCGTCAAGTGGATGTCGGCAATCCTCAAACAGCAGTTGCCCTAAAACATCATCAAGAGTGACGTTGTATCACAGTGGAATCGGAATGGCGATGTTCTGCTCAATATCAGCAGTCCGCCCTAAAACAGCAGCGTCAAGAGCAATCCTAACATGACGTTGTATCACAGTGGAATGTCGGAATGGCGATGTTCTGCTCGGTATCAGCAGTCCGCCCTAAAACAGCAGCGTCAGGAGCAGTCGTGCTGTGACACGATCTTTTTGACAGTGGAATGTCGAAATGGCGATGTTCTACTCAATATCGGTAGTCCGCCCTAAAACGTCAGCGTCAAGAGCAGTCCTGCTGTGACACTGTTGTTATGACAGCGGAATGTCGAAATGGCGATCTTTAGGCTCATACAAACCTGGAATTTCAGACTGGAACCGGAGCACAGGTGACCCCGAGGGTCCGAGGTCCTGAAGGCATGGCGTCGTTTGTGGCAAAACACAGGAGATCCCAGTTTTTACTTTAGGCTTCTGAACTAAAGGAACGTGTGTTGGGGGCCTGTAAAGATGCGACCTGCACGTACGAGATCTCAGTTCATGTCGCCGGGAGAGAGAGAGAGAGAGAGAGAGAGAGAGAGAGAGAGAGAGAGAGAGAGAGAGAGAGAGAGAGGAGGGGGGGTGGGTGGGGATAGGAATGACTTTAATGAGGCTAAACGGATAGGCATATAGTTTTTAACACCATGCCCTCAAGGATGAAAAGAAAAACAAACGATCGTAAAGAAAATTAATAGGTGGACAGAAAGAAAAAGTATTAATCAGATCAAGTGCAAATCAGTTAAAAAATGAAAAAGACCAAATTCAAAAGACAGTTGAAAACAACGGCTCGTGCGCCACGAAAAAACTTCGAGCTCACACACACACACACACACACACACACACACACACACACACACACACACACACACACACACACACACACACACACACACACACACACACACACACACACACACACACACACACACACACACTTGCGCGCGCGCGCACTTACGCGCGCATAGTCACGCGCAAATACTGGCGCGCGAGTGAGTGCAGTCTGCGGATGCAAAAGAAGAGAGACGAAAAATAAAATGCCCAATCGAGTGTTCTTTGAACACAAGTTTGAAATGTGAGTGTTCGTAACCGTTCCACTAGACATCCACAGTATCTGTCTTGAAAGAAAACAAGCTGGGGTTAAGGTAAGGTAAGGTAATATTGCTTATAGCCCAGCCAACCGCAAAGGGCCATTGTCTTTGCGGTTCTTCCTGTATGTCACTGCATAATTTACGATCAGGGTAAGTTAAAGAAAAAAGAAAAGATGACATGACAAGGTTAGTCATATGTCGAGGGCAAAAAACGGTAGACTGGCTACGAATATTGATTTCTGGAAGTGTTCTGAGGAGAGAAGATTGTGTTCAGCTGTTCTTGACTGCGTAAATCAAACCAGCTTTCCTGAAGAGGCATTTTAGACTAAAAGGAAAGGTATCAGGTTGCTTGTCACACACACACACGCACACACACACGCACAGAGAGAGAGAGAGAGAGAGAGAGAGAGAGAGAGAGAGAGAGAGAGAGAGAGAGAGAGAGAGAGAGAGAGAGAGAGACAGAGAGAGACAGAGACAGAGAGACAGTGGCAGACAGACAGACAGAATTCAGAATGTATTCAATATGGCCAAACTTCGACATGAAGGGGTGTTCACAAACAACATGACCATAACTCATGCAAAAGTCTAAAAAGAAAGGAGGAATATGACAACATACATTACCAATGTTGTGTGTGATGGCTTGTAATAGCTGAATTCATAAACATTATGAGATACGCTGTCAGTTTTGTTTCTAGTCAAGAAACAAATTCCTCTTCTGAATGAATATACGAAAACAGCCTGATCCTTGATTGGACGCTGTTATTGTTGTTGGTAGTTGTGTGCTGCTGCTGCTGCTGCTGCTGCTGCTGCTGCTGCTGCTGCTGCTGCTGCTGCTGTTCTTCTTCCTCCTCCTCCTCCTCCTCCTCCTCCTCCTCCTCCTCCTCTTCTTCTTCTTCTTCTCTGCCAAAAATAATCTTAATTTAAAGTCATTAGGGTTATGATAACACTTGGGGCGCAGATAAACTGATATCTTAGTTCTTGGTATGCTAGGCAACAAAACACAACGTAAATTTAGTCCCAGTCGCAGTTTCAGGCAGTGGGCATTTCGTGAAATGTTTTTTTTTGTAGAATGGGAACGAAGAAGAAAATGCTGTCTGTCTGTCTGTCTGTCTGTCTGTGTGTGTGTGTCCGTCCGTCCGTGGTCAAAATCTGTTCCACTCGCTCCAGACAAAACTACTGGGCCGATCTTTCTGAAAATTTGTAGGTGTGTTCATTATGGATCACGGATGATGCCGATGTTTTAGTTTACCGTTATAGTCGTTACTAACGGCTGTAACGGCCTGTAACGGTTTTTCTTCTTTATGGAATATCTCAGAAAGAACTTGGCCGATCTTTGTGAAAATTAGCAGGTATGTTCATTATGGGCTCACGAATAATGCCCGATGTTGTAGTTTACCGTTATAGCCGTTACTAACGGCTCTAACGGCCCATAACGGTTTTTTCTTTTTATGGAATATCTCAGAAAGCACTTTGTCGATCTTTCTGAAAATTTGTAGGTATGTTCATTATGGATCACGGATGATATCCGACATTTTAGTATACCGTTATAGCCGTTACCAATGGCTATAACGGCCCATAACGGTTTTTTCTTTTTTATAGAATGTCTCAGAAAGCACTTGGCCGGTCTTTCTGAAAATTTGTAGATATGTTCATTATGGGTCACGGATGATACCCGATGTTTAGTTACCGTTATAGCCGTTACTTACGGCCCATAAAAGTTGTCTGCTTTATGGAATATCTCAGAAAGTACTAGGCCGATCTTTCTGAAAATTTGTACGTATGTTCATTATAGGTCACAGATGATGGCCGGTGTTTACCAGAATAGCCATTACTAACGGTTACACCGGCCCAAGACGGTGTTTCCTCTTTATGGAATATTTCAGGCGTATTCAGGATACACTGGGAGTACGTTCATATGCTTTGCATCTTGTTTTATTTTTCGTGTTGTAAACTGTTGGGTAGTTACATCAGATGTTCCGAATCTAAATTTCAAGGAAATTTTAACATACCAATTTGAATCGAATGCTGCGTATGGTTTGTAGTAGTAGCATATTGCACGATAATACGGTCGTCTATAGAGACGGTAATATTATATCTTTATAATGGCTAAGGGACAGTAACTCTCCGGGCATGCTTAACGGAGAAGGTTTTGGAGAGATATTAAAAGGAGTTTTAACGGACGTCTGCTTCTGTCTGCTCGTGTCTGCACGCAAGGCCAAGTTTACCCAGCACATCATTCTACATGGTGGTAGCGGTAAAGGTATTTTAGTTTGTAATCATGGCAGAGGGAAATCAAGTTCAAGATGTTCCTCGTCTCGGACTAAACTTACCATTACCCGAAACCATTTGATGGTAGCCCAACCAACTGAACGAAATGGCGTCAACGGTTTTTGATAGACACGCAACCGCATCTAATCTTTCTTTGAAAAACGACAGAGAGCAGGTAAGCGTCTTTGTACATGCTATGGGCGATGTGGCCGACGACATTCTAACCACTCTGGGTGTAGGTGAGGAAACAACAAACCTCAGGGACATCACCACAGCATTTAACAACTACTTTAATGCTCGTAAAAATGCCATTGTTGAACGTGCGAAATTCAATAAACGTGTACAAAATCCCAGAGAACCGATTGGCTCGTTCATACAAGATTTGTATCGGCTAGCTAGCAAGTGAGGGTTGGTAGCGAGTGCGGGTTTGGTGCCTTGAAGCAGGAATTAATCAGGGATCGGGTTGCTGTTGGCGTAAGGGATGACGGACTGTCCAAGGAGTTACCAGCCGAAGCAAATCTTACCCTTGATGCAGCCAAACAAATTGCCCGACAAGCAGAAGCTAGAGCTGGAAGTCAGTCTGTTATAAGGGGAGATAACGCTGTCAATGCAGTACGCAGGTCTGTTTCAAATTCACACCCCCAAGACGCGCATGGGACACGTGTACATTCTAAAGCCACAGATCACCGACAGACACACACAGGAGAGCTAGCTTCAATGCTTCATCCTCTAGGTGTGGCTATTGTGGTAAAGAATCGCATCAAAAGAAATAAATGCCCTGCACGTAGTGGCGAATGTGGATTTTGTGAAAAGAAAGGCCACTACAAGGCTGTCTGCCGTAGCAGGTAAAAACACGTGTACGTGAAGTTGATGAAAACAATGATGACGAAGAAGATGGGGATTTTGGAGGCCAAATTCTCCATGTCAGTAGTGCTGATGATGGCAGCTGGTCAGCTGATGTGAAACTAAATGGAGAAGTTCACTCTTTCAAACTAGATACTGGGCCTTGAGGCTTCAGTGTCAGTGTGGATGAAGACTGGGCAAACAGGCGCCACATCAAGCTTCAAAGAACAACAAAAGGCTTGAAAGGTCCAGGGGATACAAAACTCACGGTACTGGGCAGTTTTGAAGCAGAACTAGAATATAATGGCAAGCGTTTGACTGAAACGTTATATGTCATAAAGAGACAACGCCATGTTCTTCTGAGTCGGACAGCATGTAAAAACACTTGGACTGGTTGCTCGTGTTCATAACATAAATGACACACCTTCACAAATCACGCCAGATTTCAAAGCAGAATTTTCCAATTTGTTGAAAGGCCTTGGACATGTTGACACCAAATATCAGTGCTCCCATTTCCCTCAAACCAGACGCTCAACCAGTGTGCCTCTACACACCACGCAAGGTTGCACATCCACTTATACATACCAAAAGTGAGAAAAGAAATCGACCACACGTTAAAGGACAATGTCATTTCTCCTGTTTCAGAGCCTACGTCTTGGTGCTCAGGCATTGTGGTCGTCCCGAAGGCCAATGATGCTGTAGGAATCTGCGTCGATCTTACACACCTTAATAAAGCTGTCATCGGGGGGTTCATCCAATGGCATCAGTTGATGAAAGCTTATCAAAGCTGGCCAACTCAACAATATTCACTAAGCTGGATGCCAAAAGCGGATATTGGCAGATACCTTTGAGTGTGGAGTCCAAAAAACTGACTACTTTTGTCACACCATTTGGAAGATACCAGTGTAACCGACTTCCTTTCGTTATTAATTCTGCTAGTGAAGTTTTCCAGCGCACCATGACGCAGTTTCTAGGGGACTTAGAAGGCGTCATGTGTCACATGGATGACATTTTGGTGCACGCAGCAGATCAGGCTGCTCATGATCATCTTGTCAGATCAGTCCTGAGAAGACTCCAAATATGTTGGTATCACTCTCAACGAGAAATGCGAGTTCTTAAAGCCACGTTTGAAATTTCTAGGTCACATCATTGACAGTGAAGGAGTTCATGTTGATCCAGGAAAACTTGAAGCAATCCAGCGTTTTCCTCCTCCAACCACTGTGACAAAACTTCAGCGCTTCTTAGGCATGACCAATCAACTAGCTAAATTTGTACCTAATTTAGCCACCATCACAGCGCCACTCCCGCAGTCTGCTTGGCAAAAACTCATCTTGGTTATGGGGAGAACCACGACATGCAGCGTTCAAGCAGGTCAAACAGTTGTTGACTTCAACGGAAGTACTTGCTCACTATGACCCTCGGAAAGATACCATCACTGCAGCGGATGCATCAAACTGCAGCATCGGTGCAGTGCTTCTTCAGGAACAAAACAATGGTTCTTGACGTCCCATCGGTTTATTTCTCGTTCCTTGTCGGAAGCTGAGAAAAATTATGCTGTAATAGAAAAAGAAGCGCTGGCTGCAACATGGGCCTCAGAAAGATTGGAAGATTACATCCTTGGTCTTCATTTCACAATTGAAACAGACCACAAACCATTGGTATCTCTTCCGAACACCAAGGACATTGTCAAGATGTCCACCTCGTATTCAGAGATTTCGCCTCAGACTGATGCGTTACAACTACATGGTCAAACACGTTGAATTAAAAGCAGACTACAGCAGATGCGCTGTCTCGAGCACCTGTCTCTCAGCCAGACACAGCGGCCATCAATCTTCTGTCAGATTCAACTCTTCATGCCGAAAACTGCACCGAAGTGCTACCTGCATCTGATCAGAAGATTCAGGAAATCCGGAAAGCCCAACAGTCTGATGTAGAGACAGCGAAAGTGATAGGTTACCGCAAATCTGGATGGCCTGATTGCCCACCTCAAGTGCCTCCTCTGAAGCAATACTGGGAGAATCGGCACCACTTCACAGTTGTCGACAACTTATTGTTGTTTGATGACAGGATTGCTGTTCCCACAGCTTTGGGTTTTGACATTCTCAGCCGACTGCATGAGGGACACCAGGGCATCACCAAAACAAGAGCTCTTGCGTCAACATCTGTCTGGTGGCCTTACCTCTCTAGTCAGATTGAGACAATGGTCAGCAAGTGTACAAAATGCACGATCCACAGACCGGAACGCAGGGAGCCTCTGCTCCATCCACCTTTCCCGACAGACCATGGTCACGCCTCGCCATGGACCTCTTTGAGTTGAAAGAGAAGACATATCTGGTCGTCGTTGATTATTTTTCGCGATGGATCGAATTACGACTGCTGGAACATCTCAACAGTCAATGTGTCATCACACACATCAAAAGTGTGTTCGCTACTCATGGTGTACCAGACATGGTAGTTTCGGACAATGGCCCTCAATTTGCCAGTGGAGAGTTCAGAATCTTTGCTTAGGATTATGGCTTCTTCACACATGTCACTTCATCACCAAAATACCCTCGCAGCAATGGAGAAGCCGAAAGAGCTGTTCAAAACCATCAAGAAAATGCTCGAAAAAGCATCTGATCCACATGAAGCACTTCTTCTCTACCGAGCGGAACACCGCTGAGCAATGGCTATTCACCTGCTGAGCTTCCCATGAGCAGAAAATTGAAGACCAAACTCCCTACCCTCTCTACCACTCTGTCTCCACGTACTCCCAATCTGCCAGAACCACAGCAAAAGGAGTCGGGACCAGAAACAAAAACAGCGAGCAGCTTCCAACAGTCAGTATGCAGCAAAGGAAGCTCCACCTCTCCAGAAAGGGGATGCTGTCTACATCAAAGACTTGAACAGAACCGGTATGATAACTGGCAAACATCATAACCCCCGTTCGTTCATCGTGCAAACTGACAACAGCATTATTCGACGGAACCGACTGCATTTGGTACCCACCAATGGAGAATATCCATCCTCCACCACCAGCGGGTCCTCAACAACAGCCAGTGGATGCAGACCACCTTGTGGACAACCTAATACTACAAGTTCTGCGGCTGCACAGCATTCACCTCCGTCTGATTCTGCACCTTCTTCAGCTGTTCAATCTCCATCAAAGCAGCAAAACGAAAAGACAGATGTGTATACTCAGAAGAAATCAACCAACACATCTCCAGTTGTTACCAGATCAGGCAGAGAAGTGAAGAAACCTGAAAAACTAAATCTGTGACCACAGATCAACAACAGCCTGACACCGAAGCATGCGTGCATGCGTGTATTAAACTTCTTTATTTTAAAGACACACAGCATGTATGTTTAACTTTTTTTTGTAATGCATTTCCATATTTTAACTTTGTTATGCATACATTTCACTTGAAACGTTTTTGTTTTAACAGCGACACATCCAATGAAAAAAACATTTTAATAATCACATCAGTATAAACAGACACTGATTTTTCCCGATGTTGACACTTTATGGAAAATGCCGACATTTTTTGTTCGTTCACATTTGTCAAAATGGACACCAGCGTGACAGGCATGTGCATAAATATTAATGCATGTGCATGGAATTGGAAGTTTATGATTTTATGTTTTCATTTAATACTATGTTTTGTGTTAAGTATTGATAAATTCAAAAAGGGGGAGGAGTAAGAGGAAGATTTGGACAGAATAATTTCAGAATTTATAGAGACAATTGATAACTTGCCTGAAGGAATTAGATATTATGTAAAACATAATTACGTCGGAAAAGTGTTTGAAGACGTACATGGAATAATTATTACAGTGAATGTAAATGTTTAAAAATCTTTAATTAACTTGAGACGGATGTGTAGTAGTGGCATATTGCATGATAATACTGTCGTCTATACAGACGGTAATATTATATCTTTATGATGGCTAAGGGACAGTAACTCTCCGGGCATGTTTAACGGAGAATGGTTTGAAGAGAGATTAAAAAGAGTTCTAAAACGGACGTCTGCTTCTGTCTGCTTGTGTCTGCACGTAAGGCCAAGTTTACCAACACATGATTCTACAGGTTTCAAATAAAAGAAATCTAATTTTCTATATTCCAGAAAGCCATCACCATTCTTGATATGAAAACTCTATTTTTGCCAGCAACAATCAACCAGATTTTGTTTGAAATCTTTTGTAAACTTACGTATACAGTCTACTCCATGATTTTGTCTCACATAGAAGAAACATCTGCACTATTTTAGATGCCCAGTTTCCCTCTGTTTTCCAAGTTAAACTATACTAAGTCTGCTTTAAAAGGTTGTCTGTCTTCTCGTGTACGTGTTAATTCTATCCAATATCCGTACACAACAGACGCTAGAGGGTGAATGTGAAATTACAGACCCAATGACAACAGGGAAAGTCTTGTTGACAGTGGGAACTACTGCAGCCCGGGATTCCTTTAAGAGGCCGGTAAGACAGTGTGGGGAAAGCTTGGCTTTGTCTGGAGTTGTACTGGTGTCGCCTATCAGCGAAACAGCGGGGAAAGCTGTGGGATGTAAGCAGCAGTTTGTTTGGGTGTGCAGCAGTGGACGATGGAGTCATGAGATATGGGCTGTTACACCCATGGGGACGCGTTCATGAAGGTCTTGTCGTGTGGCGTTCAGTGTCAATCATACAACGGCTTCTCCCACGGAGCAGTTATCTCCCCTAAATAGAATGCCCAGTGCGGGCCTGCACGCTATGTTCACACAGTCAGGCTTGTTAGGATGTGCCGAATTGCTCCTGACGTGTCGGTCAGGCGGTTGAAGATGGTTCTTCTCTGGGACCCACAGGCACCTTTGGATGTATCTTTGTCTCGTCCGCCTTTTGGCCGATTCTCAGGAAATGCCTACTGATGGCGAGGAAAGAACCACTGACCACAAGGAAAGTCTGTTGACAGAGGCAAAGACGGCATGGTCATATCCAGCTCGAAAGGCACTTGAGAAAGTGTGGCGAAAGCGTAGCTGTGTCTGGAGTTGTTCTGGTTTCATCTCTCAGCGAATCAACAAATGGAGCTTCTGGATGCGCGCAGCGTGGAGGCGTATTTTGCCACTGGGCTCGGCAGTCATAACATACAGCTGGTACATCCACGTGGACGCTTCTGTGAAGGTTCTGTTCTGTCCCGTTTGGCAGTATCAATCACTCAATAACGTCTGTCAGGGAGCACTTATGTCCCTTGACATCTTAATGGAATGTTCTGTGCGTGTCTGAACCCTGTGTTAATTCAGTGCGGGCTTCCAAAAAAGGTGCGGAATTGTTCCTGGCTGGTCGGTTTGGTGATTGAAGAGAGTGCCTCTTACTGGTCCCACTGGAACTCTCGGGTGTGTCTGTTCCTTATCTGCCTTTTGACAGACTCTGGAAAAGGGCCAGTGATAATAAGAATAAGTCAAGTGACCACCGGGAAGTCCTGTTGACAGCGGGAGAGGCTGTGACCTGGGATCCTCTTCAGTGGGCACGTGAGACCGTTCGGTGACAGTTTGGCTCTGTCTAGCGTTGTACTGGTTTCAACGGCTGAGGACAGAACTTCTCTGTCCTACTGAAATCTTCAGGTGTATCTTTTTGTTTTCGTCTGCCTTTGGCCAACTCTCGGGAAAGGCTCAGCGACTGTGGGGAATCACCCACTGACCACGGGGAAAGTCCTGTTGACAGCGGGAAAGACTGCAGCTCGGGTTTCCCTTCAGAGGGCCCGTATGTGTCGCGAAACCTTGGCTATGTCTGGAGTTGTACCAGTTGTACCTGTCAAGGAAACAGCGAGTGGTTTTGCAGGTTGCTCGCAGTAGTTTACTCAGTGGTGGTGCATTTTGCCAGTGGACTCTGCAGTCATAAAGTATGGGTTGAACATTCATGTGGACGCTTCTGTGAAAAGTTCTGTTGTGTCCTCACACCATGCCATCTGCAAGGAAGTATTTATATCCCTCGACATCTTAATGGACTGCCCTGTGTATACCTGCACCCTATGTCAACATGGCGCAGCCTTCCTATGATAGTGCAGGTTTTCTCCCGGCTAGTCTGTTCAGCGGTTCAGGACAGTACATCCCCAAGTCCCACTGGCACCTTCGGGTGTATCTTTTTCTTCCTCTTTTCAGCACAAATAGATAAGTATTTTCTGTTGCTGAAGATTTATCCAAACTCCATATTTCTGCACGGTGCAGCAAAATAGGCTGCAGTTTTTTTTTTTTTTTTTTTTTTTTACTTTAAGGAGTTTCACCAATGCCTTCATGAATTTTTCTGTTTAGGTTTGTTCGATTTATACACATTATGCTGACTGCGACATGTTTTCCATTATTAGCTAAATCCTGGCATTTATGACTTAGATTCTGTTTTGTAGAAGAAAAAAAATTCTAAGTAACCATACGAGTTCACAACATCCATTTGAGTACTATAGTACATCCTCTTTCTGCAGTTGCCGAATATCCACTCTCTGTGTTGGTCTTATCCATATCAACATTAAGTTGTAACTTACAAACTGGTCTTTTGGTTTTTTTAGATAACACATAAATGTCATCAGCAAATAAGAGGTATAAAAAGGCGATGAAATCATTGCCAAAATTTGTTCCACGTCTGTCTTTATTACTTATTTCTTTCGCAGTTTAAGTAATAAATAAAGAAAGGGCTGTGCACATCACCTTGTTTGACACCTTTTGAGCCATAAATGTAACCGACGGTCTCAGATCCTCAGTGCAGTTGTAATTTTACTGCATCATACATACTTTTCATATAACTACTTTTTTTCCTTTGATGCCGTTCGCCTGTTTCAGAGGCCTTTCATCTGCCGATTCGGACTGATCAGTGAAAGCGGAGATATACCACAGTTTATAATTGTATGGTCTTCTAACCACCAAGGTTCAGAATCAGAATTCAACGGCACCCCAAATCTGCCAGTGTGGGATAGAAAAGTAAAACCAGAAGAAAGCACTGTAAGAAATACGTCGCTGAAAAGTTAAATCGTTACGTAAAGATCATTAAATGGAGGGGGTATATCTTTAAGCCTTTCTGCTTGAGGTTCCATGTAAGTACACAACGGAAAACATAAAGTGTCAACAATCAGAGTGGTCCGCTCTCTGCTGCTTCATAACCCAAGCATTGTCTGTTCTAGAAATGCTAACAGCTAAGACCTGTGCAGAACAACCGTTACTTGGATCTCCTAGGAGACGCAGTCGTCCACTGATTTGGACCAAACAATACTATGTTGAAGAAATGTGTGTGCACGCGCGCGCTCGTGCGTTCGTGCGTGCGTGCTTGCGTGCGTGTGTGTGTGTGTGTGTGTGTGTGTGTGTGTGTGTGTGTGTGTGTGCGTGTGTGTGTGTGTGTGTGTGTGTGTCAGAACATACATTAGAACTAACCAAGGACCATAGCAGGAGGGACAGGCAGGTTCCATTGTATATTCAAAACAGCTGATGGGTTGGCGTTCGTTAGGAAATTTACTTCTGACCCACCAAATATCGACTTTTAATTGCTGTGGTGGAATCGAACATTGCTCGAGCTTAATTTGAGCGTGCCGTGGGGTGGGGGAGTGTGTGTGTGTGTGTGTGTGTGTGTGTGTGTGTGTGTGTGTGTGTGTGTGTGTGTGTGTGTGTGTGTGTGTGTGTGTGTGTGTGAGAGCGTGTGTGTGTGTGTGTGTGTGTGTGTGTGTGTGTGTGTGTGTGTGTGTGTGTGTGTGTGTGTGTGCCTTGCTGTGCTATTCTTGGTTGCAGGACTCAGAATACAACACATACTTCTTTTCCATAAAACGACATGCAAAGGAAGGTGGCACATCCTATTCACCTGCAGAAAGAGAATATAGGAAGCGTCTACAACAGTATCATCAGCACAGCCTCAGAAGAATCAACAGCATCTCAATAGACAGTCATGTTCGAGTAAACAAGCATATATTCATATTCAACATTTTTGTTCATAAAGCAAGGTTGGTTTTCATGTCAGTGAAAAATAGGAGATATAATGATGTTGAAGGCGGAGACAGACAGAGAGAGAGAGAGAGAGAGAGAGAGAGAGAGAGAGAGAGAGAGACAGGGAGGGATGGAGAGAGAGACAGAGACAGACAGACAGACAGACAGAGAGAAAATCAAACATTTTTTTTTAATTATGTGAGGAAAGGGGAGCAGAAAGAAAGAGGTAAAACAGTAGAAAGCCTAACACTAATTAGAAAAAAAAAATCACGAGAACCGTAATACCATTGTGTCCATCCCTTCCATCCTTAAAAACGTACTTATGATTAAATGAGCAGTACTCTGGTACACACACACACACACACACACACACACACACACACACACACGCACGCACGCACGCACGCACGCACGCACGCACGCACGCACGCACGCACGCACACACACACACACACACACACACACACACACACACACACACGCACTCTCTCCATAAGTGCAATACAAATTTCTCATATATTGAGATTTGCATACACTAACATAGCTTATATAATCATTGATAGTGGCGGTTTATTTTGAAACAGTAGTACCGGTAAACAGCAACAATTATTTTCGGAAGATGAATAAGAATGTATGTTGTTGATGATATGGTAATAGCATAAACGTGGCATTAGTGATATGGATTACGCTGCATTTATACATTAGTAGTGATAATGTGCAAAACACGTAATTTATTGTCTTCTGTAGGACTCTAAGCTTCGATGGCATTTAAGCTAGGTGGAAGCGAGTTCAAAGAAGAGGATCAGAATAACAAAGACTGGTTTTAAATTGCTCAGTTCTGAAGTATGGGAACATGAAGTTTTATAGATTTTCCAGAATGCATGCTAAACTTAGATTGCATAGTTCGTGGAGCTAATCCAGAAAAACGTTTTGTTTTCTGTGTTGTTGTTGTTGTTGTTGTTGTTTGTTTTTACATGAACATTTCTTTATTGACAGCAAACATATCTCATAGTGGAAGACCTCCAACTTGAATGTAATCCGATTCCAAAATGCCCTACGATTTCAGAACTGCATGCTTTAAGGGTGCGTTTATAGATGCTAATTGAAAGTTTCGTTGAATTTGCTCTGGCTGAGCCACAAGTAGCGTCCAATAACAATCGATTGAAAAGAATGAGTATGCATTCAGGAATACGTTTCTGGCATGAAAGTTCAAGAATTACGTAATTCTGTATAACTGATATATTTGGATTCTGTTTTGCATAACGTTTTGGATTGTGAGCGGTACATGACAGTTTCTTGTCGGTTACTATGCCTAGAATACGATTGTCTGCTTCGATCCCTCCACTGATGATAAAATAGAAGGGATCTGTTTTCTGTTTAGCCGTCTTTGACAGCCTTTCATAAGCATGACTTTAGTCTTACTGGAGTTTAGTGACAGGTGAGGAATACCTACCATCCACGGTATTTATGGGCGGTGAATGAATACCTTAATTGTTATTAAAGGTATTTCAGTCGTTGATTAGGAAATACTTTTCACTGTCGTCGAATTATTGGCCAGCGAAAGATTATCTAACAAGTTATGAAAGGTTTCTTAGCGTGCTATAGTGAGCGACGGAGGACTGTCTGGCACTGCAATTGAAGATGTTTGAAGCGAGCGGGTGTAAAAGTATTAGATGGTGTCGTTGAAGTGTAGTGGAAGGCTGGAGGAATTATCCGGCGGTGTTATTTGTAATGTTGTAGCGGCCCGGGAAGGAATACCTGGCAGTGTGGTTGGATGTATCGTAGTTGGGCGGTGGAAGAATAGCTAGCAGTGTTACTGAAGGTGCTGTAGGGTGTGGTGGAGACGTACGCTACAGTTATTGAAGGTAATATACTGGGCGATGGGGGCGTATGTGGCAGTGTTTTTTTTTTTTTTTAAAGTATTTCAGTGTGCAATGGAGGAATGCCTTGCAGTGTCATTGAAAGTATCTTTGCGCGGTGGAAGAATATAAGGCAGTGTTATGGGAAGTATTTTAATGATCGATTGGAGGGTGGTGGGGGAGGGGGGGATACCTGGCCATGCTATTGAAGGTCTTTCAGTGGACGGAGGGAAAATATCTGGCAGTGGTATAGGAGGTATTTCAATGTTTTTTTTTTTTTTTTTTTTTTTTTTTTTTTGGGGGGGGATACCTGACAATGTTATTGAAGGTATATCAGTGGATGGAGGGAAAATATCGATTGGGGAAGACCAATGTCAATGTCATTTCACCAACTCACTTTACCAATTCACATTGCCAGCTCACTTTTTGCCAACTCAATTTGCCAACTCACTTTACCAGCTCGTTTTACCAACTCTGTCTCTTTGCAGTATTTGAATCGGTGGTAGTTAGTGTCCAACACCTCAAAGTTCAGTTTGTAAGTGCACTTTTATGTATCTGTTCATTACAATTTCAATC